>JAZGTJ010004311.1:0-31392 GCA_036877575.1 Botia almorhae | reverse complement strand
ATCCGTCAATCTGAAGTGAGAAGTTGTGAGAAGGGGATGGGTTGAGTGGAACCACAAGCATTTCTGTTTTGCCAATGTTGAGTTGGAGGTGATGGTCCTTCATTCAACACGATATGTCCGTCAGGCAGGCTGAGATGCGAGTCGGTACCGTGGGATCATCAGGGTGGAAGGAGAGGTAGAGTTGGGTGTCATCCGCATAGCAGTGATAGGAAAGGCCATGTTTCTGAATGACAGGTCCTAGAGACGCCATGTAGATGGCGATAAGACACATTGCAGGTAAAGACAATGTTGCAGGTGGTGTCAGGATCCTGGCAAAACGCCAGACTTGACAAGAAGTCGGTGCTCTATGTCAGGCTAGATTCTGACTCGTCCTGTCTGTTCATGGTTTTCGTTTCGAGAGTCGGAGTCTAGACCCACGCTCTGGGTGTCCGTTCTATGTGAAGGCACATGGCTTTGGTTTTGTTTAAAAACCATGTGTTCTCCGGCCCCGCGTCATGACCCCGCCGTTAATTTCGTCTTTGATTTTCCGTGTGTTTACTGTGTTTAAGTTCATTATCGTTTATTATATTTCGTATTGATTCTCTGTTTACCTTCGTTCCCAGCTCGCCCTCTTGTGGGCATACGGTCTTGTTTAATTAAAATTAAAGTTTTTTTGTGTTAATCGCTGTCTGCAATTGGCTTCTCCTACCCTGCGCCTTGACAGATAGAGGACAACAGTTATGTGGACATGTATATGGACAGAGTACTTGCTGTAAATATGATGGATGTTCAAACCTTGGCTCTTGAGAAACTTAAAAGTGCTACTATGGCAGGAACACAACTGACTTCCATAGTGGAGACAGGGGAGTGGCCTGCTACACTTCCCAAAGGATTACAGATATACAAACAATGCTCAGATAAATTGTCAACCCATGATGGTCTTTTTCTGTGTGGACACTGTGCCTCCTGCACAGATCCAACAAGTTTTAAAAATAGCACACAGTGCATCAGGTGAGACACCAGCTTATCTGGTGTCTGGACAAGATGTACGCACAAAGTTGCCTAGCTTCATCACAGAGAAGAGAAACAAAACACATTGAAAGTCATTATAAAAGCTACAAAGAAAAATGAAACGGTATGCAGATATGACAAGTCGAGCCAAAGAACAGAACTTTAAGTTGGGAGACATAGTATGGAAGATGGCGAGTATGGAAAATGGCAAGCTAGATTCCAAGTATAGAGATACTCACTATGTACTGCTGAGGGACACATCTGACAATTCCTTTGAAATGGTCAATGCAGAGGATGGCTCCAAGATTGTGAGAATGAAGCATTTAATTGGAAATCAGCATGCCAGAACCTGCAAAAAAACAGTGTGATCAAAAATTTCAAGAGACACTGCTCAAGTCAGATTCCTCAGAAAAGGCACAAAGTTCTTCTGTTACACTACCAGAAAAGCCTGCAACTACTTGTAGTGGTAGAGTGATTAAGAAACCTGCTTGTTTCAAGGACACGATTATGTAGATGTTTTAAGTATGTTTGCAAGTTGTTGATTGTTTAGGCAGTTAAGATTGAAACAAAATAGCTATAGTGAGTATTATGTTTTAATTAGTCTGCTTTCCCCGTTCACGTCACCTAGACACACAAGTCTGGTGGAAGAGAACAAAGTTCTTAAGTAGTGGTGGAACTCCAGTAAGTAGTCTGTTATGGTTATTTTATTTATTTTTATTATTAATACAGATGATGCTTTTTTTAATTAGTCCGCTAATTTTTCCATTAGTCCGCTATATTAGCGATTACCTTTTTTGGTAGCTGGTTAGATAGTTAGTCTAACACGTGTGAACTGATATTAGGTTAATATTGCAGATCTACTGTTGTGTTTGGTTTTGCTCATAAGGTTTTCCTCTGTATACGCATCTTTATAAATACAATTTGGCTGTATTATTTGTATCCCTTCAAAAATGACCCCCTCATTATGCAAAAGTTTAAAAACAACGTAATATGCCATAATGTTGTCATATGGCTCTTTATGTGCATGTTTAATTGTTTAACAAGTGACATGTTTAATTTTGGGTAAAAAGATGACCAAAGTCAAAATTAGAAAATAGAGTCAAAAGCATTACAGCCGTTGTGAACCACTATTACTCCAGTCCATTTAATAGAAGGTTCAAGTTCAGCTAATAGGATTGTTGGATACAGTACAGCATACACTGGTTTTGTAGCATGTTATGAAAGATATTAAATGCATGCAGAAAAACTATTTGATAAAAGAATTTTTAGAACCTGTGTATTGTCAAAAGTGCACAATACACATACTATAGTTTTATAGTAATGTGGTAGAATTTTAAACCGTACATAACCAGAATAACATTTGCAGGGGTTTCACCAGCTCTATATAGATCATTTAAAGTTCTTAAAACATGAATAGCATTTGCAACATCCACTCATAATGTACAGTATTCGAGTGAAACAGGATATTCAACAGGTACATGCAGAATAGGAAAAGCTTGATTTTATTCAGTAAACTGATTGGATTGTGACACGGGCATTTTGTACACTAAAGTAAATTGTTTCCAATTTTAGGAGATTAGAAGCATACAGGTGACTTTAGGGCAGTCTGAACAGTCTGAAAGCCACAAAACCCCCAATGATGATTTTAGGGACTCTAAAGGGGTGTGGGGGACTAGCAGAGGTGAATGAAATGAAAGTAAAATCTCTGCAAATTAAATTGTATGGAATTTAAATGCTGCTTGAAATAAACAGTGAAGCTGAAATACAATAAACTGCTTTATTTTCTGCTTTATTTGTATAATGGTTTTCAGGTAAATACAGACATTTGGTGTCGGTTGCCTCTGTCTATAGGTAACATGCTGCAGTGAGACCTGCAACTTCCTGTTTCATTTCTCAACAATAGATGATAATCATCCACCCACGGTAAATTATTTTACATGTGTGACCTTCCTTTGCTTACAGTCCCTGTATTGAACGGACAGCATAAATTGCTTAATGCTTAAAGCTTTTCTATTTCTAATTAATATTCTGAAGAGTGTATTGTTTTAAATAACAAAATATGGATTATGCATAGTCAATTCTGTTTGAATTTGTAAAAAGCCATTTCAATTACACATATACATATAAGACAAGCAGTACAATGACATTCTAACTATGGAATGTGGTAGCTCACACTAAAATTAATGTTTATGCAATAAATGATGTAATGTATAAAAAACAAGAAAAGTAAGCGGTCCACTTCAATGTCACCTAAACAGAAACAATCATGTGCTGCATAGAGGCAAATACTGCATCTAGCAAGACCAGTTATGATGTTCATGCTAAACTTTTAAAGCTGTCAAATTAAGATTTAAAACTACAGACATCATTCATACATACACACATATTCAGTTACGTAAATAGAGAACTAAGCAGATAATGGAATGGCTTGGATCCAACGCAGATGTGCTAGAGTCATCCTGCATTTCACTTAAGATATAATTTGACAATGTTTCCCTCTCTGTCACGCATGAAGCTGCTAAATGTTTGGCCTTAAAGAACCAGCCCCCCCTCCAAAATCTTGAAGCCCATTCACTCAACTTTGTAGTCCTGCCAAACTTAAACACATTTGTTGTTTACATCTGTTTACATCTGTTGGCATTGGATTTTTTTGTACTGCAGTTGTATTAAATTTACTGAACCAAAAGCCTTTTAACCAGCAAAATGGCTTGTAGGTGGGACATCAGCATTTGATTGTCTGCAGGGGGGCAAATTACGCCCTCTTCATGCCCCTGCCCATTAAACACGCAAACACAGTCATCACCATCTTGGGTTTGACCTCTACCAGATCATCGGGCAGGGCGTACACACGAGCCCCAATCTTCCTGGCCATGGATATGGTGTACCTGCAACACATACAAACAACGTTTGTAACCTTACTGCAGACACTGAAGAGCTGTAACACGATTAAATTTTTTTAAACAATTCATTTCTATTAGATAATCTTTAAATATGTAATCAAACTACATCATTATAATTTAAATGTGCCCCTCTCTGGTCATAGTAAATAATAATTATTAGTATTATATTAAAAATATATAATCATTAAAAACTATATATAATCATTATGAACAACAGTTTTTTTGGCAGAAGCAATGGGCGATGGTGGAGCGGTAGGTGGAGTTTCTTTAAAAGTACCACGAGACATGAGTTTTTAAAATACAAGAGCAGCAGGCAATACAGAAAATATACATTTATTCTACTACTATGCTTTTTCTAAACATAGCGAATGCGATGGCATGTGAGTTATGCTTAATTATAATAAAAGTATAACTTAATTGCTGCCGCATTTCTGACAATGACACTCAATTTGTTTTATCCATTTAATGACAGTAGTATATACATTAACACATCCTTGTGTCATTACCTTGGGAAAATAGAGAATGTGATGAGGTCTAAAGGGTTGTTAAGGTTTTGCTCCAGGCCCCCGCATGCCTATGACTGGCACTGTATGTGCCTTTTAAAAATATGCTTTGTAATAATCAAATAATAAAAAAATATTTTTTATTATTCAAAGAACTAGAATAAATATTACAGAATGCATGTTTCTCTTTCATATTTAAAAAGTGTAAGGGTAATATGATTTGTTTAATCTCCATTTACATCCACTTAAACAAGCACTTAAAAAATGAGATATGTTAGCACATTATCTGATGTACAGTGTTATGTAATCTTACTTTGCATTGTCCAGTTTGTCCTCCTCAGACAGATTTCCTCTTTTCACCAGGTCATAGTGGACGCTGCCAGGCTGGATGGCATCAATAAGATCCAACACTGGCAGACTGGAGCTGATGTCTTTGTCCTGCAGCCCACAACACTAGTTACTACTGACATTCAATAAAAACATGCAAGAAGCTGAACACTGGGCTGCTGTGTGAAGCATGTGACAATTAACTGTGATACTGCAGCATATATATTGCAAAAAGTGTTGGTTGTGCACCTTGAAATTTGATATTTTGGTTGATTTTCCCGCCTGTGACAATGTCTTATTAATCCAGTTGACGATGATGTCATCATTGACCTTCTGCCCATCTCCAAGATCCTCTAGTACGTTAAGTGTGTATCTACATCAGATAACAGCACACACGTTTGCACAAAAAAATCTACCAAGACATCCTCTGCTAATTCTGTGGTGTGGAATCCATCAAGTTTGCAACTCATTGTACTTCAGTACGATGCTGTATATCTGAGTAAAATGTGAGGAGAACATGTAGGACAGAACTTGATTTGATTCAGTGGGAACTGATTGGATGGTTATAAAAATGATTTCAATATGGCAGCTGGTTGAAGGACAGGGGTTAAAAGAGGCATTGGAAAACTTTTTTATTAAAGTTAAATAGATTCAATTTTAATCCAGTGCTGAATTTTGATACAATACTGGACAAAAGTCTTAGGCCACCACCAGCTTTTCAGCAAAGTTTTAATGACCATTCATATTTATTTTTTGTATGTGTACAAAACACTAATTTCAGAGCAAAATTGCTTCTTCAGACAAAAGCCAGTATTAAGTGTGACCTCTCTTGGCACTTAGCACATCTTGAACCTATAGAAGCCGATTTTTTCAGCCTATATAAGCTATTTTTTCTGTTTTATTAATACTGCATACAAATTTTCTGTATTTTCTAGTTGCATTATACCAACGCTAAAACACCATTGCTGAAATCTAATGGTGGCCTAAGACAGACATGTGCACAGTATTGTATATGTATTTACTGTTCATAGTCTCTAAAGTTAATTTTCTTTAGCACATTTAGTTTTAAACTGTATTAAATTAATTTCTAATTGCTAAAACAGACCAGACTGGGAGGATGTGTATAGGCTTACTGATGTACCTTCTCATGAGCTGCCACACCAGGGCCAGAGTCAGAGTTGGGTTTCCATCATTCAGGTCTTGCCCCCCAATGCCCACCAGTGAGAAATTCGCTTTGGTTTTCCCCAGTTCCACTGCGTAGTTACAGTTCTCCAGCTGAACACAAAAAACACACACTTAATATAAAGACTATGGAAATCACTGTTTGTATTATATCAGCATTACAAACATGAAATGAGGTGTAAACATGGATCAGATAGACATGTCTTCAAAATTTTCAGCTGAAAATTCTCCACTGAACTTTATACTTCAGATGCATTGATGTACCTGAAGTATAAAACATCTCAAATCTCCACAATGCATAAAGAATGAGGACCGAAAAAGTGCACATGTCAATACCTTTTTCATGTTGGCCCCTAGTTTTGGATATGGAGGCTTGTTGACTTTGTTGTTCCAGTCGACAGGAACCTTGATCTTCTCATAAAGCTGCAGGATGACTAGAGCATCTTGAAGATCCCTGAGAAGAAAGCAAAAGTTCAAAGAGTTTCAATGTAAAAGTGACACTGTAAAAGGTAACAGAGAGTGATTTGGGAATCAATTTCAAATCAGGAAGATAACAGTGATTCATGAATCTGTTTTAGATTAAGAAGGAAACAGAGGGTCCTTGTTTTCTTTTTCTCACATCTCCACCCTGTTAGGATGCGAGAAAAGGATGCAAGGACAGTAGGCGGACACAAAACACAATTCTGCATAGGATACAATGTTTCCTCTCTCACACCATGAAGCTGGAGGACTGAGGGGCATGGAAACAAGGACGATTTACCCATATAAATGATTGACATGAGGGTTGACACCCAGAGAATTCATCCAGTTTCTGAATGTTCTTTCCTCTCTGGTCTCTCCTACAAAGATCAAACAAAAGAAAGAATTTATCAGTGTCTGCTGACAAAAGTACATGCTTCATTCCACGTTCAGATTCACTTGTTCCCAGACCAGGTTTTCAAAAATCCCTTCTGAGGAAATACTGATCTAAAGCATGTAAATGGCTTTAGCATAATTACCATCTCAGGTCATTAAACTAAACTAGATTTTTTCTAAACTCAAAAACAGTTAAAATATACAATATTCAGACCCCCTTCACTATTTTCAATTTTGTTATGCTGCAGCCGGATACTACAATCATTTACAATTCATTACTACAAATCATTTTTTCTTATTAAACTACACTCAGTACCCCATAATGACAAAGTGAAAACAGAATTTTAGACATTTATTTATGTAAATTTATTAAAAAGAAAAAACGGAAATATCACACTGCAATAAGTATTTAGACCCTTTGCAAAAAAACTTAAAATTTAGCTCGGGTGCCTCCCATTTCTCTTGATCATTGCTAAGATGTTTCTACACCTTCACTGGAGTCCATTAAATTAGTTGGACATGATTTTGAAGGGCACATTCTTCTCTGTAAAAGGCCTCACAGATGACAATGCATATGAGAGCAAAAACCAAACCATGCGGTCAAAGTAACTGTAGAGACAGGATTGTTGCAAGGTACAGATCTGGGGAAGTCTATAAAAAATCTGCTGCACTAAAGTTTTCCCAAGAGCACAGTGGCCACCATAATTCTTATGTGGCACAACCAGTACTCTTCCAAGAGCTAGTCGCCCGGACAAACTGAGCAATCAGGAGAGAAGGGCCTTAGTAAGATAGGTGACCAAGAACCCGATAGTCACACTTACTAAGGTCCAGAGATTCTGTGTAGAGATGGGACAAAGTTCCAGAGGGACAACAATCACTGTAGCCCTCCACCAATCTGGGGTTAATGGCAGAGTGGCTAAACAGAAGCCTCTCCTCAGTGCAAAACACATGAAAGTCCACTTGAATGAAATCATGAACTGTCTTGCCTGGACAACTCTGTGAATGTACTAGAGTGGCTCAGCCAAAAACCTGACTTGAACCCTATTGAACATCTCAGGAGAAACCTGAAAATGGCTGTCCATATCCAACCTGACCGAGGTTGAGAGGATTTGCTTGAAATCTTGTTGCATTATACCCTAAAAGACTCTGTACAGAATTTGCATGTCTGCAGTACACAACACAGCTTTATCCAGTCAGATCGTATTTGATAAAGGGTTTTGGGACCTAATTCCAGAAGGCCACAGGAGGCTAAAGCTTAATAAAAATAAGGGCATACTATGTTTAATCATCAGGAAATGATCCAAGCGGACCCTCCCTTTAAATCTCTTGCTCTCTTGCTCCCAGCAAAAATTCCTTTTGGAAGTAAACGTTTGGTGGCAACGTCAGTCATTTCTATAAGTCATTACATGTCTTAAATACCTAAGAGAATACTAAAATGGTAAAAAGAGAGCGGAAAGATCAAAACTCTGGGCCAAAATAACCTCAATACCCACCCTCCAGAAGCCCCCAGTTGATGTCTTGATTCTCAGGTTTGGTCAGGGCTGGATACTTGTTGAAGAGATTAGCCACGAAGGCCAGGTTGAGTTTGGGGTTTCCAGCCACAACATCAGTAGATGTGACAAACTGTCTGCAGCCCAGCCGGTCTGCCTGCTGAAGCATACACTCTGCCCTCTTCAAGTCATCTTTTTCCTGCAGAAAACAAACAAACAAACAAAAAAGAAACCGTAAAAAACTGGCAAAACTGGATTTGGCCACTGACAAACATGATCCGTCTGCCTGCTTCAGTGGGCCACATTTGCTTAAGCCTCAAATGCAAAACTTTCTCCTCTTGAGTCATGAGTCAGGTAGAAGATAAAGAGACATTTCCATCATATTTAAACAGTATTACAATGAATGACATGGAAGGAGAACATGTGAAGCACAAGTTCAATGTTCAATAACTATCACAACCTTCAGAATCAATTTGGATGAACAAGTACACAATTTAAGGGAACTTAAGGTCAAATCAAAATGTTAGAAATGTACATCTACAGTAGGCTCTGTTTAAGCCCTAGTAAGCTGCCTAGCTAGGCTTATTTAAGGCATGTTAGGTGCGTGAGAGTTAATGGCAAGGAGAAAAGTAATTTTTTAGCGCAGTATTGCTTGTGTCCTTAGAGAAGAAGACAATCCCAGAATACACCAAGACAAGACAATATTAAACTATTTAATATTTAATGAGAAATATTTAACTATTTGTAATTATTTACATTCAGACTTCAGAGAATCTTTTAGCGCTGTTTTGGTTACGATTGGTCGAAAAACCTAGAAGTTAACAAAAGTTTGTTTTGTGAAAAATTCAAAATGACAGGAAATCTTTAGGGAAGATATAGGTTTTGTTCGTCTTGATCAAAATATTCTAATGGTATAAGGTATGAGGCACCTGTTGATCCAACAGACGGTGAAAGAGTTATGAGCACTAACATGCTTTTGATCACTGTAGCGCCCTCTATTCGTTGATTTGGGTGAGTCCTTATGTCTGAGTAGATGTATGGAGTACTACCATCTGACCAAGTTCCTAGGCCTTACGGTTTGGTCTGCACAATATTTTTTTAGGGCAGAAAAATAAAATTTAAATTATAAAAATAAAATTTGTAACAATTACATTAGGGTTCCAAAGCTTCATGCTTAAACCCCTAATAATACAAATCTTAACAAATACAATAGGGTTTCAGTGCTACACACTTGAACCCGTAATATGAATCTTAACAAAAACAATCCCTAATGAGGCAGTAAGGAAGTAGTGTAGGACTGCTAAACATTATTATTGTCCTGCAGTAATGAATGAAGTGAAAGATGCTCTATTAGAGGTAGACTGTCCGCAGTGGCTGTTCTCTTGGGGGTTTCAAATGGAGACACAATCTATAATAAACAGAACTTATTCACTTAGTTTGAAATTTTCCTACTAGAAGTCACTATCATATAAATGATTTTGAGGATATATTTTTTATTATCTAAATTCTATTCACAAAATGAAGCAAGACTGTAAGAATCAGTCCAAGGCTGGCTTTTTAAAACAAAACACTGCTTTACAGTGCAGTACCCTTACAACCGAAATCTGTAGGGCAAGAGATCCCAGAGTGTATAAAAGTAGTTCTATTAAAGCGCTTAATTATTTCACCTAGAAATGTGTGTTAATTGAGCTGTCAGAATGATTTTATGTGGTAATCAGAAGGATGTCAGATGTCACGCTTAGATAAAGTTTCATGTTGCTATGTCACATACAGGCTTAGATACACACATGTTTGAACTGCTGGTGCACAACAGCTACTTTACATGAAGCAGGAAGCTCTTGAGATTAGTAACTGAGATTAGACAATCTGTGCTGCCTGACAATGAGCTGCTGTAGGGACTTAAGCTTTGATATTCTGATATGGCTGCTGTATCTTTTCTACTAAGAACAACTTGTTGTTGGATACATTATTTAAGACATTCTGATGCTGAATGAACTTACGTTAAAGCCCAACATGTCAATGTCAATATGAGCTTCACCCTCCTTTTGACCTTTAGGTGCGATCTGGTTAAGCAGGTGAAAATAAGCCCTGGAATCCTGCAGATATCAAGAGTCAGAACAGAAAGACAAGCATTTTAATAATAAAAACATCTGTATACATGAAGTTTGATGCTGATGTGATGAACAGACTCAACAAGGTATTTAAAGCTAAATGTTCTATAAGTGGGGGACAAAGAAAATTGTTGAAAGCAAATTGTAGTCATCATAATTAAGATGTAATTGTGAGTTTTGACTAACATGTCTGTCAGAATACTGACAAAGCTTGCCAAAGAAAGCCTCATTTAACCTGCCTGAGCCAATAGGTTTGTGTAGTAAACTACATTTCCTATAATTCCCTGCAGCTGCATGAGAAAGCATGAAGCATCAGTTACACACTGTTTACTATAACTGCTCTTTAATGACAATATGTACATATGTTATGTAAAAATGTAAGCTGATATTATCCATAGAAGTATATGGAAATATGAGAAACAAACAATCATGCATAAATTCCTGGAAACATAAATGACTGTGACAATTATTAATTATTAAATTTAATGATTAATAATAATAATTATTATTAAACATAATTAATAATAAACAAATTAATTTAATTACATTACATTAATAAAACAAAAGCAATTAAAAAGGGAACCATCATGCCGAGAAGCAAAATTGGCAGTGCGCGTTGAAAAATACCTTCACAGAGTTTGAAAAGTCTCTTAACTGCAGCATGGAGAGAGATTCCAATGAAGAAGAGAAATCAATAATTCTGCATGTCTTTCTTCACTAAATCACTGATTTTATGAGATTCTATAGATAAGAAGTCACGGGTCAAACTGGAAATCCTAACCAACTGTTTCACGTTATATCAACACTAAATGATCTGTCACGTTTTTTAGCAGGCCATGTTTACCTCATAAAGCATTTAACAGTGAAAGTAGCTGCCCTGTCACTTATGACCTGTCTTTAGAGAGGAGAACATATGGCTCTTATTTAAATTCTGATTTGGATAACACAACTTTTGTTGACTGATTTAGTATTATTTAATCTTTAAAGTAAAACAGTCTCTTAGACAACCCATTCATGTCCTGAAATCTCAATTAAAGCACCAACACAGGATTGTGACTATGCATATAAAACCTTAACGCATAATAATTGATCTCTGAGCAGTTTTCATTTTTCTCAATCAAGTAATTGTAAGAACAAACAGGAAGTGATCTGTTCTTTGTTCAGCACCATAGCTGTCAGGTTCAGCTTTCTCCTAGTCTGAGATCTGATTCCTCCTCATCATAAACGCTTACATACAGAATGACCTTTAAACCATCTGCATTTTGTGATTTCTTTGTGCACGCATACACTAATGTGAAACCGTGTGATTGTACTTAGTCTCTTGTTGTCTATGTAGTCTATGTCTTATGTGGAATCCTGTTCCTGTAAGGCTGTTGTACTGCACCTGCTATATAAGGCTGAATGACAATAAAAAACTTTATTGTCTCTTTTAGGACTTTAGGACTCCTGACCTTAATATCATGGCTGAAGTTGTTGATTTTGCTCCAGCCGGCATTGTCCAGGTGATAGTTTGCCCAGCGGAGCAGCAGTTCCTCTGGGGAGAGTTTCATCAGGTCCTCCAGAGTCTCTCCTTCTTTCAAAAGAGCCGCCAGAGCTGAAAGAAGACATGGTCACATCAGTGCACACTGCCACACTTTCCTAACATCAGACATTTATATATATATATATATTTATATTATACTTTGCACTGTATTATTTTTGCAATGTTTATCTCTATTTCTCTTTTATTTGACTTTAATTTTTGCACTATTATATATAAATTATTTACACTATGATATTACATTGCACACATTTTTGTACGCATTATTTCTTTGGCAATACAAACACAGTTGTGTCATGCCAATAATGCACACCTCAACTGAAATTGAGAGAGACAAATAGAGAGAGAGAGAGAGAGAGAGAGAGAGACAGAATGACACATGATCTAGTAATAAGGTCAAGACCAAGAGTTCAAGTCTGTTAAAACAGTCAAATCTGTCACAGAGGGACTGTATGTGTTTGTGAGAATTCCAGGACGTCATCAGTCGTAGCACTACTGACACTGTTTGTTTGGGGCAGAGATACGTACCCTCATTTCTGCTCAGCTCAATGTCGGCAAACAGACCAATCTTGATGATCTGCCACAGCAGGCCCAGTACCAGATGAGGTTTACCCTCCCGTAGGTCCAGAGCACCAATGTTCACCACGTGACAACCAATGGCAGAGGCCGAGTTTAGAGCCAGGTTCAGATTTTCCTGCAGGACAGAGCCATGACCTCTGTTAGACTCGACCCACCTCTCTCTCCAACACATACATTGTTAGACTCCACCCACCTCTCTCTCTAACACACTCTTAAGACTTCATGCTTGCCATAGTGACGTTTGAGCAGTGTTTGCATTCTTTATTGCAGATGAAGTGAATTATATTTGTTAGATAAAATTATGAAGTGGGTGTAATATTTGTTAGATAGACAAACATTTTGACTGAAATGTAGCAACCAGAAACACTTTTTATTGAATTATTTATCTGCTGCTTAATACTGTATGCACAATAGTAGGTTAAACACAAGTTTATATTATTAAAATACCAATAAAGTGAGTTTTACATGTTTTCAGTTTCATTTAATTAAATGACTCAATATAACATTGAGCGAACATTACATAAACACAGCTTTTACTGTTATTGAGTATTAGTGGAACTGAAGGTATCAGAACAAACTTGAAATGCATGTCATTGTTGTCGTCAGCCTAGCCAATCATAAATAGCTGTTGTCATAACAGCCTGGTGCTCATGAGATGCTGCGTGGGCTGAGCCAGCCGTCTGCTCTCGATTCGCTCTTGCAGTACTTTAATGCTATAGATTAAACCTTACTGTTAGACTCCACCCACCTTTCTCTCTAACACACTTTAGACTCCACCCAACCACCTCCCACTCTAACACACATGCTGTTAGACTCTGCCCGCCTCTCTTTGACACATACTATTAGGGTGTACTCACACTAGGCATGGTTGCTGTGAACCGGGCCCGAGTACGATTGTCCCCCCTTTTAATAAACTTTTAATAGTTTCATGCAAATCAAATGTCTTCTTCGGTTAAAATTAGACACAGCATGTTCTTAATTGGTTTTATGAAATTCACCCAAAGGTGTCATATACAGGCAAAACACTGAACTAAGAACATAACCAGAAGGGTCATTTTGTCAGCACCCAACAAAAGTTCACACTTAAGATGTTATGTTATTTAGAGAGGATACTATTCAGACCTGTATTGTGAAGGGTGTTAGTTTCTTCTTGTTGATGGTTCTCTCATCAATAGTGTCAGGCACTGACAGGTTGATCATTTTGCTAACAGGACACAAAGACGCATGTGTTTGGGAGGTTCCTCACATGACATTAAATACTAAAGGCACAGTACAAATGTCATGCTGTGTGTTTGACTGACCACAGCACAATGCCATCCCCAACAGCCTTGAAGAGGGTGTTGGTGTTGGGGTCCATGGGCAGCACGTGTTTGCAGTCAGGGTCATGTTCCAGTGCCGTGTTGATCCAGTTCACAAAAGCAAACCTCTCCTCCTCTGAATAAAACACAGACAACACTATCCCATGCAGTAACCACTAAAAAACTTACAAAATGAGTTTCTGAACAGGCCAGCATGATAATATCATGGGATAGCATTATAATATCATGGATGTGCGTCGTTTCATGAATACTCTTAAGTAACTTCAAACCACCAGAGCAAAAGATACCTTTTATGAAAAATGCAAATCTCTCTTCCACAGACCAAAGAATCTCAGACATTTCAGTTTTACTTTAATTTTATTACCTATTACCTACAAACATGGCCAACTACTTTGAGTTGTGAACTGACAAGTAGATTTTGGACAAAAAAAATCCAAAGCACTTTTAGAGTACCATATAAATATTGTTACATACAGTAATTAGTAGTTTTAGTCGTGGAATTTCCATTTGTACCGTGGTACTGCCACATTCATTTTTGTACAAACTATGCCAGTGAGAAACAATGCAAAAGTAATTTTAGCTAATGGAAGCAGTGGTTCATTTGATTGTGTGAAAGGTGGAGCGATTACCTGAAAAGGAGTGCTGTGTGCCCGCGCTGGACAGCTCAGACGTTCCACCAATAGCCAGAATGCCCTCTTTCCTATTAATGGCCTTCCGGAAGCTCTTGGCAATGTCACTGCTCTTTAACTCCTGAAAGATCTGAGAACACACACACACAGGACAGCAGTTCAATGTCAGTAAAGAGCTGTTCAGCTTCTGGGCATACTAGTGCCACTGCAACATTCATTCATTTCATTTATCAACATTCACTTTTTTTACAACAGTTATTTCTTATCCTCAATTCCGGAAATGTTGTGTCTCTACACAATGTTGTGCTTGATGACTGCAAACTTTTTCGGAACCACTTAATTGGCAAAGAAAAACATTACACAAACTAAATGGCCACTTTGTGAAACAATGTATTATTAAATGCAGTGGCCCCAAAAAGTGTTTTGACATGCAAGACACTTAAAAATGTAAGAATGCATTAGCTATAGTAATGGTATCAAACCAAGTGATGCTGGAATTTATTCACAACCATTTCTTTAATGACCTTTAAGCAGCTGATTCTAATAGATGTATGATGTAAGTTCCCCTCAAGTTTACACAGACACCTCAGCAGAGTAACTACAGGTGGAGCTCAGCACATTAAAGGTAGGGTAGGCAATTTCAGAGAGGCTAGCAATAGCAACGTAGCTTTGAAAGCATGATATCCCACCCTCCCTTCAGAGCACTCTACAAAGCCACACCTCCACCAACACACATGAACTCATACATAGTTTGACAAGCAAGTGAGACATCCTATCATTGCATTTGGACAAAACTGAATAATTGAATAAACATTTTATGGTCCTGTGCTTTCCACAGAAGATATATATTTATATAAATATATTTAGACCACTTTACTTAGTGATTGTATCAGGATGTAAAGAGACTTTCAACCTGCATAATAAAAAAATGTTTCTGGAAAAGAAATTGCCTACTTTGCGTGATGGATGTGAAATACTGCACTACGTAAAGCTTTCCTGTAGCTCAGTGGTTAGAGCATGGTGTTAACAACGCCAAGGTTATGGGTTCGAGCCCAGGGATTGCACATAATGAAAATTTTTTTTAATAACATTCAAAAACATTCAATTGACTGGTAGTGTATACATGTATGTATTATGTGCTTAAGACACATACATTAATTGTTAAATATCCACATAAGGAAGAGATGCAACTGTATTTGAATGTAGTGAGATACTTACAGACACAAACTCATCAAAGCTGATCCGGTTGTCTTTGTCTTTATCTCCCTCTTCCATCAGCTTTTGAATGATCTCTCTGACTTTGTATCCTGGCAGTGGCAGATTGGCCTCTTTAAACAGGTCATGCAGCTCATAGTCACAGATAAAGCCATTGCCATTTAAATCTAAAGAGAGACAGAAAAGCATAATTAGTGAGTGTTGCTATAACACTATGCTAAAATGTTTTGTTTTTGATTGTTAAACAACATAATCTGTACATTTAACATTTAAGAACTGTAATAAAAATATTTTATTTATATTTTACTTTTATGATTAGTTTTATTACTTTTAATAATATTGTTTATAATCACCAACCATTGTGGAAAATTGTTCATATACATATATTCACAAACTGAGAACTCACACACACCCACACACAATACTGGACATCAGTCACAAAGTACAAAAACAGAAAGTTAAATAAACATTATCACCAACCATTTCAAGAATTATAAATTCTACTAAAGATCACAGCTGACATTAGCATGTGTCTAAGCTAACAGATGAACATGTTAATAAACCACAAAAAATACATAACACAAACATTCTTAGTGAAACAGTTAATTTCTTAGTATAATTTAATGTTTTTATACTATAAAAATAAAACACTGGCAACACGAAATTTTAATATGCAGTATTAATGGCTTACATGAATGTTCTGAGCCATCTGTGATGAAAACACCCTCATATAAATCACTCTAAGTGCTTACGTGTTTTAAATCTGTTTTAAACATCAGACAGATAAAAAAAACTGTCTATGCAACATTTACATGTGGAGACTTTGCAAATATGAGGTCATCATCCTTTCCACATCCCTCTCCATACCATCATGATAGAATATCTGTGTTTTTTCACATATATTAACACGTTTTTGTATTTGCCATTACAATATCACAAAGCCAATAATTTTAACAACAGATTTATTGTCTTTAAGAAAAATTAAAATATTGTATTTGTTTTTGTATTTTTATTATGTTGGCTTGGAAAAATATTTTTTGTATTTAAGCTTATTAGTAGTGCTTGTGAAGTAGCATTAGTATTACTCTCTTGCATACTACTTTTTCTGGACAGAACTTTGGTACGTAACTCACCTGCACCATTTTTTCTGAATTTTGGGACGTCATAGCTCCACATCAGAATGTTGTAGAGACTTGGGGATGTGCTCATATTGGTCGGCTTAACAAGCAGCAACAAATTTTGACATTACAACTTCATAGCCATACCCTAGCAAACAGTTACAGTACCTTAGTAACTGCCCCATAGACTTCTATTAATAAAGGTGAGAGGCATCAGAACATCAAAGAGACAAATGGGTGGCCTCTTTTGACTCATACTTGCTAAAAGTCTTTAATTATCACCATGAAAACTATCCAGCCATGCCCTAGCAACCATTAAAAGCACCCTAGCAACCAACATGAATTAGTCATATCTCCAGATACCAGACAGCATCATAGAGACATGGAAATTTGCTCTTTTGATTCAAACACACATCCATCAATTAATTTCTTTTTGAGGGAACTCGTGCCGCGTCATGAAATGCATGCATGAAACTAGTCCTATCCTGATTGGTGCTGTGTGATGACGTAACGTGATAACTGACCACGGAAGCTACAAAAGAACGTTGAAATATATAAAAGTTAGCTTCTTGTCTTCAGCAAGCGTTCCATCTGAAGCTGTCTGTCTTGTGTGTTGTGTTAAATAAAAAAAGAAAGTTACTATGGCAAGCAAGAACAATCAATTCAAGCTGTGTGTTTCTCCTTGCCCCAGATATATTATGGACAGGGATACACACAAACTTTGTGTTGATTGTTTGGGAGTGGAACATGCATGGGAGGAGTTTCCAAACACCATGAGCTGCTTCCTTTAAGAATGCTCCGCTTCTGGATATTCTTAGCCTCAATGTGGGGAAGATTGAGGACTTACCACCTCATCCCCTCGCATTTGAGGAGCTCCAGGAGGTGGCGACTTGGGCTGTGACCAAATTAAACATTGATTGTTGTTGTTGGCATCTCCAGCAGTCCTGGGCACAGCCCCTGGGTTGGGGCTTTCTTTTCTGATCTCCACACTGAGATATAGAGATCGTGAAAAAGACAATTCTTGCCCCGTATTTCAGGCCCCACGGTCAATAACTATTCTTGTCATCCCTCAAAGCCTCAATGCTAAATGCCCCGAAGGCGTATATGGCAGTGGGTCAGGCTGGTGCACTATGGCCATTATGCAGGCATACCAGCCCCACCTTCTTGGAGATTTAGATGAGGGCAGGGAGGTTGGGCCCAACGACATCAAATAGTTACATCAGGACATAGACCTGTATATCTGGGCCACTAAGAAGACCGCCAATGTCATCGGCCACTCCATGGCAGCTCTGGTGGCTATAGAGAGAAACCTAAGTCATGTTAGCTAACATGCTAAATCATACTAGCATCATGTTAAATCATGTTAGCTAACATGCTAAATCATACTAGCATCATGTTAAATCATGTTAGCTAACATGCTTAATCATACCAGCATCATGTTAAATCATGCTAAAACCTGCTAACATCATGCTAAATCATACAAACATCATGCTAATATGTGCTAGTATCATGTTAAAGCATATTAACATTGTTAAAATTGTCTGGCCCGAAATTTGCCGCAGCTAGCACCCCTCACTGACTAGAGTCAGTAGACCAGCCACGTTAAAAAATGTTAGCATCATATTACTAAAACATTCTAGAATAATCCTAAAACGTACTAGCATCATGATGAAACATGCTAATATTCATGTTAAAACATTAAATCATACTAACAGCATGTTAAAAACATTTTAGTATCATGTTAAACTGTGCTAACATCATGCTACAACGTGTTAGCATTATGTTAATTTATGTTAAATTCATGCTAAAGCATGATGCATAACTCTGAAACATACTAAAACATGTCGAAGTTGTTACCATTGTGTCAGAGAATGTCAGACCTCAAGAATTTTAAACCAATGTACACTTTTCAGGCTGGGCTTTGTCAAGCCAACATAAAATTTGTCCTCAGACTTCGGAGCTCCACTACAAATACTGACTTTGTGGGTGACATACATGGGAAAGCGCCACTTGTTCGACAATCCTTCAGATACTCAGAGGTTTTTGCCAGATTTGAAAGACAATGTTCATTTGGGGAAATACCTGTTTGTTGGTCAGTTGTTCTGTCTGGCTGTATTTTGCTTTACCAAGGTTTTTTTTTCTTTTTTTTCTTAATTAACAACAATAGTCTGTATACTTACTTTTGTACTTTTGGCAAGAATGGGAATATGCTGTATACACAATAATGGCTTCCCTATTTGACATTAAATTTACATCCTGGAATGTAAGAGGTCTCAACAAAATTGTAAAGTTAAAACAAGTGATGAATAGAATTCGGCAAACAAAAGCTAAAATAGTGTTCCTACAGGAAACCCATTTAGCTCCAGGGGATGTGACAATGGTGAGGAAGAGATGGCCAGGGCAAGTTTTTTCTGCCTCCTTTAATTCACAATCTTTAAATCTTTAATCTTTAAATTACACTTATACATAAATCCATACCTTTACAAATAATTAACACTATCAAGGACAGACTTGGGAGGTACATAATTATCCAAACCCAGATATTTTCTGTTAGATTAAATTTAGTAAATGTTTACGGACCCAATGTGGATAATCCTATTTTTTACAGAAATCTATTTCTACTATTAGCTGGACTGCCAGGATATTTTGTTATAGGAGGCGATTTCAATTGTGCTTTATATCCACAATTAGATCAACTAAATCAGGCCTCACTCATGTACAGACCAGAACAGAGTTAAAACAGTATATGCAAGATTTCAACTTAATAGATATTTGGAGGAACAGACATCCGGATAGTTTGACTTATTCATGCTACTCTAGTACTCATAAAACATTTTCTCGTATCGATTACTTTCTTTTATCTACTGATCTCATTTCTAAAGTTAAGAACTGCTGGTATGATAGCATATTAATCTCAGATCATGCGGCAGTTTCATTTACATTAAACTTTTTAAAAAAATTTGTGCGGATCCCCAAGATGGCGACTACATATAACCTGGTTGAGAGATCCCGAATTTTGGGAGTTTATTGATAAACAGATAGATTATTATTTTGAAACTAACACAAATCAAACATCTGCCTCAGTCCGGTGGGAAGCATTTAAAGCTTTAATAAGAGGACAAATGATTAGTTACACAAATTATAAATATAAGCATTGTCAAATAGAAATGGTAGACCTTGAAAACTAAATAAAGAAAATTGAATCTGAAGTATACCAAAAAATTACACCTGATCTTCTTTTGGATCTGCACAAATTGAAAATGAAGTATAACGAGCTTTCATTAGAACGCGCAAAGAAAAGTTTGCTGAGACTTAAACAGACTTATTATAAAGGAGTGAAAGAGCAGGTAAGTTTCTGGCTTGGCGTATTAAGCAGTTACAAACTGAAAGAGCCATAAATTCTATTCAGATAAAGAAGAGTGAGGTAACATTTGATCAAACTGAGATAAATGAGGTCTTTAGGAACTACTATCAGGCTCTTTATAGCTCTGAATATTCGGAGAGTGCCGCAGTGAGAGAAAAAGCTTTCCTAGATGCTTTGGACTTTAAGTCCACAGGTTTGGGTTTCATGGTATCTCTTGAAGAGGACCTAAAGTCTGAGGAGCTGTCTGAGGCCATTACCAGTATGAAAGGAGGGAAGACCCCAGGGCCTGATGGCATACCGATAGAGTTATATAAAATTTTCCATCATAAATTAATTGGTCCCCTTTTGGACATGTACCAGGAATCCCTGAAAAATGGGGCTTTGCCTCCCTCTTTGAATACTGTGATAATAACTACTGTAATAAAACCTGGCAAGCCACCAACTGATTGTGGTTCATATAGACCCATCTCTCTCCTGAATAATGATTTAAAGATTCTTTGCAAGGTGCTAGCAAAAAGATTAGAAATACATTTGCCTAAGTTTGTTCATTTGGACCAAAATGGCTTTGTTTGGGGGAGGCAAGGCTTGCATAATATTCGTAGAGTATTAAATATATTACATGAGAAATCTAATACTTGTGATAATGCACTTCTGTCATTAGACGCTGAAAAAGTGTTTGACAGGATTGAGTGGCAGTACCTGTTTAAAACTATGGAAAGAATGGGGTTTGGGGATAAGTTTTTGAAATGGGTCCGGATCCTGTATGCTAACCCTTCAGCTGAGATACTAACGAATGGAATAATATCTGCCCCTTTCAGACTCTACAGGGGAATGCGTCAGGGCTGCCCGCTCTCTCCCTTGCTTTTCACCCTAGCGATCGAACCACTGGCTATGGCAATTCGTAAACATACACATATTTCAGGTATTGCAATTGGCCCTTCAGAACATCGCATTTCATTATATGCAGATGATATAATTATATTATTTTCCAATTTAAAACAATGTATCCCAGCATTACTAAATTTGATTGAAACATTTGGAGAATTCTCAGGGTATAAAATTAATAATTCTAAATCTGTGTTGTTGTTCCTCCATAAAGCTGAAAGGCTTCTCCCTCCAGTTTAGACACCCTTTAGAATCTCACAAGACGGTTTTATTTATCTTGGGATTAAAATGACACCAACGGTTAATGAAATTGTATCAGCTAATTATAAGCCCATATCAGATTCTATAACTGGTCTGCTGAACAGGTGGACAAAACTCCCCATTTCTTTGATTGGCCGTGTTAATATATTAAAAATGTCAATTTTGCCCAAATTGTTATATCTCTTCCAATCCATCCCACTTCCTCCACATTCTTCTTTTCTTGTCCTAATGAAAAAAACTTTTACAAACTTCATTTGGAACAACAAGCGCCCTCGCCTCAGACTTTCCTTGCTTTCCTTGCCTTATGATAGAGGGGGGTTACACCTACCCAACCTAAAATGGTACTATTGGGCAGCTCAAATTACAGCAGCAATGTTTTACTTTGAGAAGAATTATCCTCCAACCTGGGTATCTATAGAGGCTCACTCCATTTCAATTCCTTTGAATTTATATCTATATTCAGCAGATGTTAAAAAGTTGATTAAGTGTACAAAAAATCCATATACCAGAAATACTATAATAGTTTGGTTTGAGGCTCTTACTTGAATTACCACAACTTTCATGCTTTTCACCAGTTTTTGGTAACGAAAATTTCCGTCCTGGTAGAGCTGATCCAGGTTTTAAAATCTGGTCAATTCAAGGTATTAGTAAGGTGTCTGATCTCTATAACGAAGGAAAATTCATGTCCTTTGAAGAAATTAGGACAAGGTTTGGAATTCCGCAAAAACACTTTTTCAAATATCTGCAATTACGTAGCTTCATTCAATCAAGACAAGGCCAAAGTCTGGTTGAGCCTCCTTTTTCTACTTTGGAAAATATTACACTTAAATGTTTGAAAGGTAGAGGTCAAGTATCTCTATTATATAAACAGTTTGTGGCCAAATCTAAAGAATCATTTAATGACAGACTTCAAGCATGGCGATCTGACCTGCAGGTTAATATAACTGAGGAAGAATGGCAAATAGTATGTTTAAAAGCCCAAACTCAGACAATGAACACCCATTTGAGACTGCTTCAGTATAAATGGCTGAGTAGACAATATATCACTCCAGTTAAGTTACACTACTTCAACCCGAATATTCCTGATGAATGCTACAAATGTAAGCAAGAAAAGGGAACTTTATTCCATTGTATGTGGGAATGCACTAAAGTTAATTGTTTTTGGGTTAAAATATTGAACATTATAAGCAAAATCATTGGCAAAGTAATTCCTTTTGATCCCAAGCTGTGTATATTACATATTTTTCCTTTAAATTTTAAAACTACCAAACATGAAAGACATGTTGCTATTTCTTTGTTTGTTGAAAGCCAAACGTGTAATTGCATGATTTTGGAAAAAAGAAGAAAGTCCTGGCGTGTCTCAATGGATAAAGGGGATGACTTTATGCCTTGCTTTAGAAAAGATTACCTACTTTTTGAAAAACAAACTTCATATATTTTGGTCCATCTGGAAAGTGTTCTATGACTTTTTGCAGAGTCTAGATGGTGACTCTTTTGTGGAACTGATGGACATTGAGAGTATATAGACAAGTATCTTATAGCTGTACAGGTTTTCCGTATTGTTGGGTTTTTTTTCGACTTTGTGTTCATTTATGTATTATTTATTTATTTATTTATGTATTTTTTTCGTTGTCTGGTTATAATGGAAAATTTGAATGTTGTATTAATCTGTATGACAATGTCTAAAAAAATGGTTGTTAAAAAAAATTGTCCTCAAACTTTACTATCAAGTTTAGTGTGGAAATATGACTGTGACATGTCCAGTCCACTGCAACTATAAACCAGCAGCTAACTGAAAAGCTGCTTACAGTTATTTTTATTCCGTGGCTTGTATTGGACAGCTGTTTTTTTACAGCTGTAATTTACCACTATCTGGCACAGATTTACAGTTTTGCATGTGTAAATTGACTCCTAATAGATCCAAGTCATCTATTCAAACTGAGTAAGTGAAGTAAATATGAATGGTGTGGAAAAGCAGGAAAAGAAATCTGTATGCATCCTTATCAAGACATGAATGAAAAAGCAAAAAAGACATAGTTGTAAACATTTGCTTGTTTGCCGAAAGCAGACTGTGAGGACATTTTAAGAGCCAGGCATATGTTTATGGCAAAAAACCTCTAGGTCAGATGAAAAATCCAGACCTTTTTTACAATTTTGACAGTCTCAGAAGGTCCACCAAAGTAGATACAAGGACAGGTGACGAGATTGCAATACATCACATAACATCACATCACATCACCAACCAATCATCTGAGATGACATAACCATTAACAAACATTTAAAAACAGACAACTTCCTCACTTTGCATACAATAATGACTGCATTTTCATTTATGCAAAGAAAACAAGGATGATTCAGCAGACATAATTTAATATGTAAATTATAGCAAGAAATAGGACAAGAATTATAGAAAGAAAAAGTACATCTTCATGGGAACCATTGCTCCTTTAGACTCATGAGCAGGATTCCGTGTTGTGATTAAAAATGTTGTGATTAAAAACACTCACCAACTTTCTTGAAGGCTTCCTGCAGTTCCTCCAGCTCCTCTTTGGATATCTTTCCTGCCATTTCATAGAAGAACAACCTGAGGCTTTCTCAGTCAAATAACCTGTTTCCTTCTGCATAAAGAAGAACAAACAGCATTTAACCACACCACACTACCACGACTTCAGTAAGGCTTATCTATGTTATGATATTACTGTGTGGATCTCCAAATTAGGGTAAACGCACAGTGGTGCCTCTCTTCAGAGACAGAAACCTGGAAGTGGGATTGTACAGTAAGATAATAAGACATGCAAATGACATGCAAACACCTATCAAGCGTGTAAGAGCAACAAACTAGACTATATTTGGGCAAAACGCATGTTCAAAAGGGCGTGTCCAAGCTACTCCTTTTGAATACAATGTGACAATACAGAAAGTAAAGCCGTAAGTGATTCTTTGCATTGACAAAGACTTTTGTTTAAAACGTTAATCACACTGCATGTTAAGGCTACCATAAGCAAAGACCAACCAATAAACACTTTTCTGCTACTGTGTAGTTGGTAGTTGTTTAAAGAGAAGCTAAAGCAAACTATCAAATAAAGATCTGAAGGATAAAACAACTGAAATAGGCAAAACTATCAAGTTTGGATCAGGTAAATGTGAACAGGTCAATCCATTATCAAAAGGCTGGATACATTTCTTTGGAACTCATCATTGAGTTATAGTGTGTGTAACGGTCTGAACACCAAATATGTTCTGGAGTAAACTATCAGTCTGCATTTATTTATCTGCATATGGCTACACACCGATCATACAATTGTCAACAATTTCATAGACCTCACCACCCAAATGCATGCACAAAAATCCACATACCATACAAAATCCAAATGCACTACAGCTGAGGCACATATATAACCAGGATATCACTTATGAAACTATTCACATCACTTATGAAATATCACAAATTTACTTGCAGTACTATGGTACAGGCAAAATGTTTCAATGTGTTACTACAAGCAGCCATAAACACACTAAGGAGGACACACCCGCAGTGGAGGTCAACATCTCCATGCACAAACCGTAGCTGTTACCCTCCCTTGCATTTCTTTTGCCAGTTTGTTACATCATCAACCATGCCAGTCACATACCGCACCCCGGTAGAATAGGATAAAGTTATAGACTTCAAAATTGTTCTTAAACCTAAACAACGACTTCTGGAATCCCATCAGTGTTAAATTAAAGGTTAATCTGTTAAGCAAATACCACCTATAGATTGTTTTGGACTAAGGTTATTGGCCAGTTTCCTCTCAAGGTCAAAATCTGCCATCCTTTAGCTATTCAGCTGGCTAACAGAGAAACTTAAGTCAAAATATTAAACAAAGACCCAAAATAGGCCAGTCAGGACCAATATGGCCAATTCTTCACCCTTGGGGCTTTCCTTCTTAATGAGACAGTCCTGTGTGCTACATACCTTTAACAAGTCATCTATTTTTTCACAATTAAATACCCTGATCACCCTAAGCTTCGCCACAATTCAAGTATGGAGGAAATCTAATTTGACTAAAGTTTGTTTACTTCTCAAATTAGTGAGAAGTATTCTGACCTTATGGGACGGAGTCATGTACAAATCTAAGCAACAAGAGAATGTTGTCTAGTCGTCAGTATTACAACGTCTCTTAAGACAGCAAACACTGGAAGAGTGACTTAACCAAGTACTCAAACACATCATGCAATATTTGATTTGAAAATATATCCCTAAAGTTTTAGAAAGCTGACCATGTGCTCCAGCCTGAAATCAGTGTTTACACAACCCTTCTTACACTTCTACCAATGCAAACAGATGCAACAAATCTGCACAGAAAAAAACAGACCATTTTAGTTACCAGACAAGCTGAAAAGGGAATGAGATAGAAATGGAAACAAAGTGTGGGACATAGGGAGATAAAACAAGAAAGAAAAGAAAACAGACCAACCTGTGCTAAGAACAGCTAACGCTGCCAGTAGTAAAAGCAGCGCTCACTCCACACCCTTCAAGGCTAATTTGAAACACCAGCATTCCTGTCTGCCTCACAAAGACCCACGGTCATAACACTTCCTCCCAGGCTATGGGACGTCCACTGGAAGGGGTGGGGAAGCCCAGACAGATAGAGAGAGAGTAATGGAGTAGGGGAATGAGGGCATTTTTTTTCTTTACAACTAACAGTCCCATCCCAGATGAACTGTAGAGTAGCGCAATAAAGTCACATAAGAGAAAAGGGGCAGAGGAGACAAACTTCTCAAATTCACATGCTGTCTCTTAGTGGCTTAAAAACATGCAATGTCATGTTGCTTTAAAAAGCAACGACTAGGAGGGGAAAAATAGCACTGCCATAGACAGATGTATGCTGAAACACTTAAATCTGAAAACATATGCTGAATACCTGATAATTCTACATGGCTTTCTGTGCCTTTATAAATAAAGCATTTAAAAAAGTCAGCTGACAGCAATGCAATGAGCTCCAAAACTTGGAAGGGAGGAGCGACAATTGTTTCTGACGATGGTGGTATTGTGATGAATGTCAAAGCTGCATATTTCCCAAATAAGAACATCAAAATTTAACTCACCAACAGCAAAGACTAAAAGCATATCAAGAATCAGGTTTCTGAGCACCTTGTCTGAGCAATAAGCTGATGTTGGCCTTAGCAAACACCAAATCTAGAAACAAAAACATTCTGTTTTATGCTGAAGGTCAGATCAAAATGACCAATGTTTGGGTAAAGAAAAGCTCGAATAACATTGATGCTGGAACTTGATCCTACAAAATGTTGAATATAGGAGCACACTGCATACCTGACACTTAAGTAAGTCTAAATGTGCTGTCAGAGCCCTGTAAGGAACTCTGGGAAATTTTGACATTCCTCAAGCTCAGGTTACACAACAGATCACCTGTAAAACAAGCCGGATCTTGAAGATCAGGAACGTTCAGTTTTAAGAGTCAGAGGAGCAGTGGAAAATTCCACTTCTGGGCTAAAAACCACCATTTTGGTTGGTTCTTGAAATTCCACCACAGCACAAGGGCATATCAAATTTTAAAAGCCTGGTTTATAGTCTTCACGCAGTTACTCTAAAAAGCAGGCAAAACTTACTTGCGTTGGTGCCTGAGGAGCAATTGTGCAGAGCATGAAGCTGAAAAAACAAAGCGTACGATCGAATAAAAAAAACAGATGTTTACTTACAGATCACTTTGTATAGTCAACCTGCTTTGCAAATAGGAAGTTTACTGAGATAAGAGAGAGAGAGATATATACCCATCAGGTAAACCAGGGAAGATATAAATCTAACTAACACCACAAAAAAAGTTTAATAGTCATTTATTTAAGGGTAGAAAGCTTTTGATGCTACAAAACATTGTTGTGTTTGGGCTTCCAGACAAGCCCTAACCAACAAAATTGACTTAACAAATAGCATGAGTCTGAGCTACCTGTTTGCCTGACCAATGGCAGACAGCCAGAGTGTTTGGGAAACCATTTTGAAAATATTTTTGCAGTTGTGTCTAATTAAAGATAGCGCTGCAGAAATTAGACATTAAAGCTAAAAAATTAAGCCTATTTTCAGACCATTAAGATTCACTGAATAAGTACAGGAACGTAATATATAATTGTAATATATAAAAACTTCTGAATTAAATTTCCAACAAAAACTATTGTGATATATCCCAATATAGTAAAATAAATTATTTAAATCTTGATATATTTTTGTCATACTGTACACTAATACACAATAGTATTTGCTAAATATTTGTTACGCAAAATATTATTTCAATATTAAATTTAAATATTATAATATTAATATTATTTCTGAACATGTTTTTGCCCAGCCACTTTATTTCCGTACAAAGTAAATTTACTTCGGAGAAACTTCAGTGAAAGAAGAGAAATCTGACGCCACAGTTAACCTGACACTCAAGAAACCTATTTATTTCTAGCAGCTAATCTAGCAGACAATCTTTTTTTGGCTACATTTACATTTATGCATTTGACAGACTCTTTTATCCAAAACGACTTACAGTGCATTTATATTATACATTTTATTAGTATGTGTGTCCCTGGAAATCAAACCCACAACCTTTGTGCTGCTGACACAATGCTCTACCAACTGAGCTACAGGAACACTAGACACATTAAAAATATCCAACTTTAAGTGTTGAAATTAGTCAACAGCATAACAGACCTGAACTTATATTCAATTCAATCATTTTTATTTATATAGCTCTTTTACAATGTTGCATTGTTTCAAAGCAGCAATGAAAATAACACAGAACATCGAAAACAGGAAAATTATGAAACGTACATTATAGCAGCTTAGCAACTAAGTTTGGGCTCTTTGCAGTATATTTAGAGCAGTCAAATTAAAGGAAGGAATAGCTGCAGATCTGTGATATGGCTTCTTTCAAGCGTTCAAACTAGTAAACAATGAAGACAAGAATGTGCATTACAGCCAAGAAAAAAGCAACAAAATTCTTAGTTGCTTAGATGCTTGATAAATGCTTTGATTCACAAAAAGCCCTCTTTTATATGTTAACAGTGAATGTGGGTTTATTTGGTCAGAGGTAGAGTGTTTCATCTACAGTTCTCACTGGTTAATCATACATAAACCAAAAGCTAAGTACTACAACCTGCAAACTACCTCAAAACCTGGTTTTAAAATATGCTGTGAATATGTATGAAATGTATGGTTTTATTTTTAACTGGTAGGCTAAAACCAACTGGAAATAAAAAATAATTTTTAAAAGTCTTAAAAAGCCCCTGCCTATCTGAGTAACATGGATATTTAAACGCACTAAGATTCAGTCTAACTGTATGTTTGAATAATGGTGTCAATGTTAATGATCTAAGCTAATGAGACATATGAATGTGACAGTGAGATACCTTCACTGGAATTAATTGTTATGCAACAGGCCTGGGTGTCTGAAAAATATCAAGCATTGACAACTTGCCTACAACACCCTAACACAATGACAGTGGGTTCAGCAAGAGATAATCTTTCAGGTTTAATAATACAATACAAAAAGTATAATACTATATTCATTTATGGTTATTAATCATTTGACTATTATTAGATCAGCAGATTTTGTCATGAAGAAAAAGAATAGCAGGCACATTGGTTGGGGAATCAAAATATTAGCGAATCTGCATTGCCAGCTCAAACCTAATATAAAAGCTGTAACATCTGTGATGAGTTCAAAACAGCAACAACTATTTCCTGTATCTTCTCTGACAGTCACACAAGCACCATGGAGTTGGTAATCACCTAAGATATTTAGGTTTCATTAGGCCTAATCCAGTCAGATGTTTGGAGGGCACTATTTGCAGTGGTTGTCAACATAACTGTTGCCCTCTCGCAGACAACGTGGAGAAGCTTTTGCATTGACATCACTTTAACCTTGGCCTTGATGATGGCATCCAAACCACATGGATGTCCACAATGAAAGAGAAACAACTGTGATGATAAATCCATAACTATGCCTGCTCATAATCTGTTTGCAAATATCCACAGAAAACTGTATTTGTAGTGTGGAAGTGTATTTCCATGAAATGCTCGTCACTGACGAGTACACACACCCTGTGTGTATTTGTGAGGAGAAGACTGTGCTGTTTGCTGTGACAGTATTCTAATGAAAGCAAACACTAACAATTTATAACCTATAGAACTATAAGCTCAGATAAAGTTTTCCTTCCTTAAAGTATTCTTGAATGTGTCTACTGAACCTATTAAAACTCTAACAAATGTAAATTTGATTTGTGACATCACTGGGTAGATTAATTTTCATATAACCTGCCCCAGAGCAAGATAACCCCTACTTTTACACCATTGCATTGTTGGCTCTGCCACAGTCGTTCAGTCACAGAGAAGCAAAAACAGTCCTGGCCTGACAAAACAAAATCACAGCAACATCATCTTTGTTTGGGATATATCCACTACGATGTCACGCAACAGTCTGAAGACAATACTTTGGA
This sequence comes from Botia almorhae, assembly GCA_036877575.1. Taxonomy (NCBI): domain Eukaryota; kingdom Metazoa; phylum Chordata; class Actinopteri; order Cypriniformes; family Botiidae; genus Botia; species Botia almorhae. The sequence goes on along the minus strand of JAZGTJ010004311.1, from coordinate 1,643 downwards.
AAAGCAAGTGGATCTGAAGACCTTGTTACACTCACAATACTTTTGTGACAGCAGTAAGATTCCAGTCAATTGCTGTGCTGTTCATTGGCTAAGATGTTAGCCAATCATACATCATTATTGATGATTATACCTGAAGGTTCTTAAATACTTACATCTGACTTTTTAAATCTCAGGACTAAAAACAGGGTGAAAAAAGGACATATTAATTTCGAATGTTTTTGGGCATAAACATAATATTGTAATAAAAAAACATAATTACCCCTTTAACACATTTAAAACTATTATGCAGAATTCCTCAGATTTTTAAACATTTTTTTAGCACAGCTCAGCTCTCTTTTAGAATGTGACCAGTTGCAGGGGGAAGATCACAACCAAAATAGCTTGACATAAGCCGTTTATTGATGATGGAGTCAGACAACATTTAACATATGCTCCATTATGACCAGACATGCAAAAAGACTAACTTTACAGAAAGCTAAAGAATCAAAGAACTGCAACATCAAGGTAAGATGGTTCATTTAAATGCCCCTTTAAATAATGTTTTTCATTTTGTGGGTCATGCCCAAAAATGTCAAAACCAAACATTCCTCACTGCCACAGCAATACCAGGGCACAGCCCTCCAACTTCAGGATTATACAACTCTCACTTCTTGGTTATGAACATTACAACACTAAGACAAACTGTATTGGTATGTTTTGTATTTTTAATTTGGATTTTTGTGTGTGATTTTTGAAGCCAGATGTTAAAACTGCAGTAAAATTAAGGTTCAGTCATCACGGCATCAGTAACGTAGTAGGTCATTATTCATATTGAGCCAAGTATTTGTAGGTAGTTAGTAAGTAGTTAGGCCTTGCGAACATACACTTTACGTATGATACTGTTAATAAAAAACATTACGCAATGATAAAAAACCATGTAAGAATAATAGTTAGTCACCGGTTGTGTTACACAACTGCCTGTCACACATTGTTATGCAGTTTCACGTTAAATGTGTTATTGACAAACACACTTGCGTACTCCATTCATCAGATTACACGTTTATTCACCGACAGAAACAATCTGATCAAAGATTTAAGATGTGAAGTAAACAAATTCATCTTAATGCTGTTGCATTGCGATTGAACGTAAATAAAAACAAATATAAAAACATGGTCAAAATTAATACAAAGAGCTAGAACTGCAGAGAAAGAGTTTCATAAATTGAGTAACTTACTACGGCCGCGCTTGTTTTACGCCTGTTTCACACCGCACGCGTATGCAGTACGTAGGCGGTGAGTATCCACGCGTATGCTGAGTTGAAGGCGTATGGGGTGCGATAGCTATGGAACGCGGACGGGGCCAAAAGTGTTCAAATGAAACGCGTGAAATTTGGACGCGTCAACACGCACAGTTTGTACGCGTAAATACGAAGTATATGTTCGGGTGTCGCGTCAGACCGCACAACAGCCAATAGCGTTGCTCTATTTAGGATTTCATTTGCATTTGTGATGCGATGGCACGTGCTGTATACATATATAAACATCAGACGACATTTCTTTTCGTGAGAGATGATGTGCTGTTAGGTCAGCAAATACCTATGCAAACGTCACACGTAACATTTGTTCGTGAATGAGATCGTAATTTTACGTTGGCATGTACATAG
>JAZGTJ010004310.1:0-31393 GCA_036877575.1 Botia almorhae | reverse complement strand
AGGGGCTTGATGGAGCAAGTCGGAAGCCCTGCAAGGAGGGCATTGCAGTAGTCCAGTCTGGAGAGAACCAGAGCCTGAACGAGAAGTTGTGCTGCATAATCCGTTAGGAAGGGTCTGACCTTCCTGATATTGTAGAGGGCGAATCTGCAGGAACGAGTGGTTTTGGAGATGTGGTCAGCGAAGCTCAGTTGTCCGTCGATCGTCAACTATGTAATAGTTTTATAGTTTAAGATTTATCTACAGAATATTGACAATTTTCCAAACAAAACTAGTGTTTTTTTAAAAAAAACTAGTGTCTGTTGAATTAAAGTGAATTGCATTTTTAATGTATATTGAATAAATGAATGTTAATGTGCCATGTCATTATTCAAATTCAAATTGAATGCATTACATTAATAAACAAAGATAAACAAAAAATGGCTTCAGCTTTACAGGTAGAGTTTTGTTTTCATTTGTGTTTTATTTGTAGGCAAGCAAACAGCATTCTGTGTAGTCTTGTCGACTATGTCTTTTTACATTCTTGGTCAATCTGGGACTAATTTGAAATACAAAAACAGAGTGAGTCATTGGCACACGCGGCGCACTAGTATCTCTACATCATAATGACATATTAGGTCGTTTTGTAATGGTGGCAGTTTCAACAGACTGTTTAAACAATAATAAACAACACAGCTCTCTGTTTATGCCTCTGTGGAGACACAGTGTTTGTCAAAGAAACCTTTGTAATTAGGCATCACTACGAAGGATGGGAGTCAGTAGCTATAAAAGACACACAGATTATATGTGATGCACAAAGTATCGTGGGCTTATGCTCATCAGCTACAGAGGTCAAATTCTGACCCTAAACAGACACACAATAACATTTATGAAATGTCAGTCAGTCTATTATCTCCAATCCACGCATGCTCTCTAAGAAATTTAATAAAATTGCCCTAATAGCAGAGCACTGGGGTCAGTCTTCAGTCAGTGTACTTTGTAATTATTTCATACATCAGTTTGACTAGATTATGTTTGGCTGCTGAACTTGTGTTGCATGACTAGAGCTAGGTTTATATATCTAACCACGAGTTTAGCATTGAGAGAGTTTGACATTCATGAATTCATGTGATACATGAATTTCCAGCTGTATATATTACCAAATCTATGGCTAATTTTATTAAGTACCTTTGCTTATAATGGAAAAAGTATACACCTGAAAGCTACAAAGTTTGGGCAGGTTTGGACTTGCATTGCTTGCAGTGATACAACAGGACAGCATTAACCCAAATACCTAAAGTCATACAGCAAAATTCATTGTTCTTGAGCAACAACAATAAAGGAATTGGATTAAAGTAAACTGACATTGAACTGAATTTAACTGAATCTTATGTGAACGTGGTTTAACAGTCATGAAAATAAAGCAAAGTAGTGAAAACAGATAGTATTTTCATAACTTTACATTAATTTGTTAATTTGATTTATAAATGTAAAAAAGTGCCATTTTGTTGGCAAAAATAGAAAGAGGTCAGAGTGGGTAAAAAGTGACGTGTTCTCAGGTCAGGAATGATAAAGCGTTGTGATATTTATACTGAGTTCCGAGATTCCGAAAAATGATAAATTCCTAACCTACTTTGCTAAATGACACAACTTATTTAATCTGTCATCTTAAAAACGGCTCACCATTGGTGTGTCATTATTAAAAACCTGAAATACAGAGTAAATATAATTGGCGATACACTGACAGTCACCATAAACTGGTTCAAAGACAGATCTGGGAAATGTAGGCCATGTGTTCCTTATAGAAACACATCAAGCAATGCAACTAACCAGTTTAAATGTGTCAACGTTCCGGTCTGCATTATGTCAGCATAAAATGTAATCCTTCCCAGACACGCATGACATTTTTGCCCATTTCTAAGGAGGAAGTAGATGCAGGAGAGAAGAGGGAGGTATCTAGGTGAAATGGGCGGAGGTGTCTGGTTACATAGGTAAGGGTTTTATACGGGGGCTGGGACACTCTAAGCAAATCTACACAGAGCAGAAGTTACCTGGGCGGCACCTTTCAATCTTACAGTGTTGTAGCAGAGCCAGTTTGAAACAGTGCTACAATAGATTTAGCAGCAGTAGTTGCTAAGATCCAGAGTTATTAAAAGTGCACTAAGAGTGCACTAAGTCTTTTGTAGGTACAGACGTGCCTTGTAAGATTTCCACTGCCCAGTCTGCTGTGGGCTGTACGGCCAGCAGATCGCAAGAACACGTCGACAACAACAACAAAACAATGAAGGTGAGTGTAAACTGATTTTCTGGTGGTTTAAACAGAATCGTCATGCTCATTCAAACTGATTTGTAAACCAAGAATATTGTAAATGCATTTTCAGAAAATAGAATGATTTATGCAGATAATTTGATTTAAAGAATTCTTTCATTTCCGTAATTTCAAAAGTCAAAAGACTGATTTTCTTCTGTGCAACATAAATAGACGTTGAGCATTTACTATTGATATTTATCTGAACCTGGGTAGTGTATCAAAATGTGCATGACATCTATCTTTATGTGTTACCACAAGAAGCACATTCTTTAGGTTTACCTGACAAAACATTTCTATGTTTTACTATAGAACAGAGCTAAACAGGATATTTGTGTTGTAGATGTCAGACCAGCACTACCTTTTTGTGAAACCTATATGTTTGAGTACAGGTAAAACATTGTTCAATCAGAATGTCTGCTTTGCATTTGAATCACTTGGTCATTTGAATAGGCATGGAGGCAGGTTTCTGCACAAGCTCCAGATGGGATCTGTTTGTTTTGAGAGACGGACTGTGACAATATTATTAACATCCGGTGCAGTTTGGAAGTAATTTTTTTTTGTCTAGGTTGATCCATGTATTTAATTTGATTTGGAATCAGTCCCCTTTGACCTCAGCTTAATGAAACTGGGTCAATCAGGTGTAGTCAGTAAGTCTCTTCTGGTCTTGAGCGGTTTGAATGTACAGTAACAACACTTAGAATGACAAGCTGCCAACACTGGCTAAAATGTAGTTTTTCTGCCAAACCAGTCCTTCTAGGACATGTCCGAACAGACTGGGCCTGCTGACTAAGCAACAGTACTAGATATATATTGTCTTGATATATGAGTATTGTTATAGATACTCACTTAAAAGTACACTTGAAGCGCCAGACAGTGTCAATAAACAAAACCTTTAACTATCAATCATTTTTCTATTTGTCATAGAACATTGTTTTATATTTTCACAGCGTCTAGTCAACTGTCAATCTTAATCCGTAAATAGATGATCCTGTTTTACAGGCTTGCGTTTCTCGCTCCCTGTCTGGTTTAAAATCTAGAAGAATTATGTAGAAACACATAACAAGTAAACACGTAACACATAAACAGTTAGTTTAACAATAAACCTTGTTAGTGAGAGTATGAAAACACACTTTCTATTCTTTACACCAGGTATCTGCTTGTTCTTAAACCCCCATGTTTAATTTGCATACTGGGAGACTCGCCCTGATCTTCTACTGTAATAATGACTCATTTAAATTAAGTTCCACTTTCAGGTTCTCTGTTTAACTCCTGCTTCTCTCTCTGTCACTCTTTCTATGGTTTCAGCATTTGCAAAGGGGACATTAGATTCTAATTTCAACATCTCTCTCTCTGTGTGAACAAACTTTTTGAGAATCAGGTACAAAACAGGAGCTGAAAGTCTTAAATGGTCAGCAAAAAGAGGAAAGACATTGAATATTATTCAAGCAGTTGTATTTTCTGCTCCTGTTATGTGGTTTACAAAGTGGTTGATCCTGTTACCAGAATTTGGAACATGTTTAAATATTTTTTTAAACCGAGATTTTTTTCTTAAACCTGATTTTTGCAATTTTCTACAAACACATATACATATAAAAAACTATAGAAAAGATATATAAATGTTTATAATAATAAAAAATACACCAGAGTGAGATTTCTCAGAATGAGAATGAGGTAGCTTGCCATTAAAATTATATGATATATGTTTCTCGCTAAATACATTATATACATGAATGCTTTGTTGTACAAGCCATTATTAATTATGACTGAAAAAGGGCAATATGGGTATGTCACCTCATTGTGGTTCTATAAACAATCACACCCCAAAACCAAATTGTTGTATTTGTAAAGCATTACTGGTCCTCGCACGCAGGATTATTTAGCAGCTCCAGTATTCTGAATGCTTTGTGTCAGCATAACAGCATAACTTTCTTTATGTAAGGTGACAAGGATGCAGCTTAATCTTATTGTACACATGCACAGATAAAATTACCACAAGCCCACAAACTCACAGCCTGTCACACCACATTCTTAAAGCAGTTCACGTTAGCAGGTTGAGTTTTACAGCTGGTGTAAATGAATTGTCACTGTTTTTTTAGTGACGCCCAATGACACGTTTAGAGACTAGTTAAAGAGAAATGATTGACATATATTAGACTGCTAAGATCAATTATCGTTTGCTGTTAAATGATGCAAATTACCATTTAAATTTTAGAAACTCCAATATCATGCATGCAAATCACAAACTCTGGCGATCAAACTATATTCATAAATATTTGTTTAATAGAGATAATTTTCATCATGAAAGATTTTTCTTAAATTTATAAAAATGTTACATTATTGATCCCCATATCCTTATAGAAACTCTTAGCTTAATTTGTTGAGGTCTGTTAAGTTCATTGTTTAGACCTCAGAAACTTCATAAACTTACATAATTTTAAATAAATCAAGATGACATGAATGTCCTATAAACTATGCCAATGCTACAGTGTAATTTTTACAGTGATTTATACTGTTGTATAAATATTGTATTCTTTGTCCTTCATTCTGCTGGCAATTTGTTTTATAAGTTGTAAATATTGTTACATAAAAACTTACATTTCAAACAACGTTCTATAATATAATAGTTGCAATCCTTAACTTTTACCTCTCTATCACAATCTCTATTTAAAACATAAAATTTCAGGCTGCTTTATGTATTGTTTTTTACATGTGCTAAAGTCAAATGAAACCAAACTGACATTATCCATTAAAAGAATCATACAGAAATACATGTATAAACATATTTGTTATATAATATAACGCCTAATATAGAGCTTTATTTATGTTGCCTGGTAATGACTAACTTCTTCCACAACAGTAAAATAGATGTTACTGTGATGACAGCAGTCAAACCTGTAGTGCTCACTGTGTGTGAAGTGTTTGCTTGTTGTTTTGACTGCTTGTTGTTTCATTGAGTTGTTTGAGTGGGGAACTGAGCTGTCTGAAATCATTTTTTCACAGATACTGTTTTCTGTTTTGACAAGCAGGCTGGCAATAAGTTTCAGTGCATTCTTAATTTTTGAATCTAAAGGGTTATTTCAAAAAAAGTCATGATATGAAATTAATACAATTAAAACAGTATACTTAATTAATTTGAATCGTTGCTAGAAAAATGTTAACTTGCAATAATAAATTTGATAAATTAATTGGTTATGTCAATACCAACACAACTAACGCAACCATGGGACTAATTTTCCATAACAACGACTGACATAATTAGCCCAGACTAACAGGTGGAAACACTAAAAGAGATTTAAAAGTAAAACCATTGAATTATGCAACTGAAACTATGGTTTGAAGCAAATTTTTAAACCTACTACATAAAAAATAACCCTAGTGAAAAAGCTGCAATGTTGCACATTTTTGCATTATTATGTATAATATTAGCATAAAAATTCAACTTAAATGTTGAATAAATACCTCAATACCTGAAAGAGCATCTTGTGCACTTCAATGGAAGCAAGAGAATCTGATGTTTTTTAACATCAATGCCACAAATTTGTGATTAGTAACATGCTAGTAGAGCTGGTTAAAATATAAGGGGGAACATGTTGTGTCTCCATAACTTTTCAATCACTACTTGATATATTACTGTCTACCTTGGGGTTCTCTGTGTATATGTTTAGTGGAAATACCAAAATGACATCAGAATTTCTCTCTCTCTTTCTCATTCTTAGGGTAAAACTCAGGTCCCCGAGGAGAACACTAGACCCTTAAACCCAGCACAGCAACAACAAGGTACAGTATCTGGGCTAGCTGGTCTAATGTATCATCCACTTTATCAGTCATGTATACCCTCTATTGTTATACCTGATATTCCAGTGGGTGTCTTACCAGAAAGACACTACAATGATTTTGACTTCATTTTCATATTCTCCTCTAGTGATTCGTCCTGGAAAACACAGAAAAGCTGTGACAGCTCCAAAGGCCCCGAAGGGAAAAGGACCTTCCAAAAAAAGGATCATTATTATAATCCTTATGGTTTTGGTCATACTGGCCATTCTGGCTGTGGCTGCTTTCTTCAGTGAGTTATCATTAATCTCACCTATATAACATCTGAACTTGATTCTCACACTTAGACATTCTCTCATTTACACATTTACCCTCATGTCATACCAAACCTTTATGCTGTTATTATTATTTTTATGAAACACGAAAAATAAATTGTTACACAGCTCCTGCTGTACCACACCAGCCTATAGTATCCAAATATAACTTTTATGCTACAGTATTAGTTGTTGTTATTGTAGAGTAAGAATGACTCTCATGTTCCTGAGGAGAATTAACAGTTAGGCAGACTTTAAATAGGCAGACTTCCTTGAAACCATTACTTGAAGCTATACCTTAAAATGTTTTATGCCCTATAGGTTTATTGTGAGTAAACTGACCTTCTTCTTTTTAAATTAGTCATAACTTTACAAAGTGTAGTTTTATCATCAGTTACATTTAATTGGTCACACGTTTACAGTTATGACTCACTAAACGCACACCTATTTCATTGGACTCAACTGCTAATATTTCTTAATAATTGGGATTTTTTGTGTTCTTTTTTTGTGTCCACGTCCTCCATTGTTATGGCACAGTTAAGCAGCTGATCGAAAGCAAATATTACTTTTGCTCCAAATCTGTAAAGTTCATACCCCTGGACAACGCATGCGATGGAAAAGAGGACTGTAGTGGAGCAGAAGATGAGTCAGCCTGCGTCACCAAGTTTGGAACAAACACCACCTTCCCCGGTTAGACACCTGCAGTCACACACATTCAAAAGTGCACATGCACACACACCTACATACTAGATGTATGTGGAAAGATATGCATGTCTTGCTTTAAGAAATCCTAACCGCACCCATTTCTCCTTCCTTAACTTGTCATATTTCCTTGATTTATTTGTTTACGTAATTATAAAAGTTATTAGCTTTCTTTAATGCATTTTGTTGTCATGTGCGTTACAATTAATGCTTATGGCTGCTTATGTTTCTTATTGTGATGAACTACAGTAAGTTCTGTATTTTTAAATTTTTGTTTTTGTTTCCTCTCCACAGTTCGGCTTATGTCGTCTCGTAAAGTTCTTCAGGTATATAGCCCTGTTGACAATAACTGGAGAAGTGTTTGTGCAGAGGGATTTACCCAGCAACACGCAGATACTGCATGCCAGCTGCTGGGATACTCAGCGTGAGTATATCAGCCTATACAGATAATAGGAAGACCTCAGAGACCCCATGAAATCAACATTTTGTGGCTGTCAGTCCATGTCTGTTAGTTTGGAGGTCATCTATAAGCTGGCGTACTCCTGAAAGCTTTATCAGAAACACACATTTAACACAACACACTCTTGGCCAGGAAAATGATCGAGGGCTGTATTGCAAATTTTATATGCAACCAACTGGCAAACACAAATCATCGTTTTACTAGGTGTAAAGTAATAAACACAAAAGCTATTGGCTCATTTGTTACAAAACAAAAGATTTTCAACATGTGTTGAACTGTCTGTTTTATTAACTTCCTGTTTCAGTTTTTTGCTTTATAAACACACAATTATATTTCATAGGGTCTTTTATTTAGAAAATAAAAACACAAATTACAGGATTATTGCCATTTCAGATAATAATTTAGGGCAATTACTGATTTGTGTAAACTAAATTTTTTGTGTTCATGTTAGTAACCCATCATACAGCACAGTTCAAGTGGGTCTTCTGAACTCGAATTTAAAGATGTCTTTCTGCATTGTGGGCTCAAGTAAACCTCAGACTTTTTACTCCACTGTTTCAGATCGGTGAGTATAATTATGCATTACAACCCTTAGCCTAACAATATATCAAAACATCATATTTTAAAAAAGTGGGATTTATTTAAAAAGGAAACACAAGCAAATGTGTTTGTTTGGTTTTAAATTATAAAACACTACGTATATTGTTAAAAATAGAACATTACAAAATGTATGTGGACACATTCTGGTTGTCAAACGTTTTTTAAATGTTCTCATCGTAATGTGATTCACTACGCCACACCTGTGATTCCTCTGCCAGGACACCTGTGTGAACTAGTGGAAACTAATTTCCTTCCTAGAAATGACAGTGGATCAGTTGGTTAATAGTTACTGAAAATTAGCTTAGACAAACTGTTTATGAAAACGCCCAACAAATTTTAAATTTTGTTATCTAAGGAGTTAAAGGATGCTAAAAATTGTCTAAATGTTTTTCGATGACACTGGTGCCATTGTCATTTTTACTTATAAGAAAATAAAACATTTTCTCACTTTTTTCTCGTCCTCAGCACAGTATGCAGCACCGTTGTCACATTGACATGCTCAGGTAATTGCTTGTGTATGATGTCCTCAACCAACAACCAATTGAAAAGTCATAAATCCAAAACCAAACAAACAAGCACAACACTTCAACATCAAAACATCAAATAACTAATAGGTCTGATTACTCACGCAGTCAGTCACGCAGAATTAAGTGCAGTGAGTCAGAATGAACAATCTAACAAGCCAAAACATGTTTTGTAAAAAGAAAGCAGTGAGGTGGTTGTGTGTGAAAGAAACAGAACTGAATTGTATTGTGAATTATTGCATAATAAAGTTATTGCATGACAGAGACAATTTGTAATTGTAATAAATACATATTACGTTTAATAATGACATTTAATTAACAATATGCTCACCTCTTTTACTTTGATTTGTTTACTTTCTGAGTGAATATTATTTTTTATTTTTTAGTTAACTGTGGTGTAAGCAGAAACCAGGACCGGATTGTTGGTGGACAGGATGCGATCATTGAGAACTGGCCCTGGCAGGTCAGTCTGCAGTACAGCGGCCAGCACACCTGTGGGGGGTCACTGGTGTCTCCACAATGGGTGGTTACTGCAGCCCACTGCTTCAATGGGTGGGTACATAAAACCTGTACACTTTTAAGCAAATACATGTTAATCAAAGAAGGTCCTATATATAACCATTTTGTTCTTCATGAAAATTCAAATTTACCAGCCTTTTAATAAATATAAATAAATTAGAGCAGTGGCTTTTACCACTGCATTTTTGTTTGTCTTTATTATCCGACACAGTCAGCTGATGAATGTCCATTAATTAATTATTTGAATCAGGCATATTAAAGGCCAAAGAATATGTAGTTAAATTTGAAATTTACTATAAACCACTGTTTTTAACCAATTTATTACTGCTTCAATAAATTGGTTATTCCATATATATATATATACCAAGGACTGTAATATATATACCAAGGATCTGTTTTATAAAAAAGTTAGCAATGTGTTCCTGTAGCTCAGATTTATTTTTTTACTCAGATTGTGTTACAGCTTGTGGATTTGATTCCCGGGGAACACTATACAGAAGCTTTGGATACAGATGCTTTGGATAAAATTGTCTGCCAAATGCATAACTGTAACAGTGAATATACAAAGTGGGCAGTACTGTTGGTCTCTGGGACAGGGTCAGGTCTTAGCACAGATTTAGGGACTTGGTATATCATGTTTATCAACCTATTATCTCCATCTGATTTTAGGGGTTATGTTTGGGTTTTGGGTTATAGGTATGGTTTAGGTTAGGACTAACTAGACAGAAAAGTTTTAAATTTTAAAATTTAGATCCAGGAACACATCTTATTTGATAAAATCATAGTGACTATGCTAAGTTTTCAGGTGTGCATGGGCTGTAACCAACGTAGACAATGACCTTTATAGCCATGCTTGTTTATAGCATAATCCTCAATTTATGAAATAAAAATAGCAACACAATAGTTAAATTGTTTTCCAGCATTGTTACAGGGTGTTACTGAAACTCGCAGTTTGAGCCGTTGTTGTTTTTTCAATAGCTTGATAATAATAAAGCTCAGCCGGTTAAGGTTCACAGCAAATAATGCTTTATATATAAATAATACTTTATACAGCTCATCCTATAGGTTATTTGCATGTGATACAGTCCTTATATGGAAAAAGCCAACAAAGCAGTCTCTGCCTCATATGAGAGAACTGAATAAAGAGAAAATATAAGTCAGTACATGTATGTGAAGATGAGTTTCTGTCATTTACTCATTTTCAACCATTCAATGAGAAACACTGCTCATATCTAAAGCTCTGACATGACCAAAACAAGTTTACCTGGTTTAAGAACCCGCTATACAAGATTCGTCATTGATTGTTTCTTCGCATCTTGTCTGTCAAATTGTACAAAAAGTTCACCCACAAATGGAGTTTGTGAATGAATTGTTCGGGTCTGATTTGTCAAGTAGAGCAACCAATAAAAAGAACACCAAACCCAAGTCAACAAATTGGCTGACCCTATGCTTTCATTCAATTCTTAAAAAGATCAGCTTAAAGATCAGTGAGTCAATAAAAGATATGCTTTGCAAACATAACCTGTCGTACACTCTAAAATGCAACTTTCCTCCTGTGTTCTCTAGTGATGGTATGAAGGATCTGAGCAGATGGAGAGTGATCTCTGGAGTTACATATCTGGGCTCTTCTGGGGCTTCTGCTGTGAACAAGATCATCGTCAACAAAGGTTACAGCTCAAAGCAGAATGACTATGACATCGCCATGATAAAACTTCAAGCTCCTATTACTGTGGGAGGTACATCAGATATGCACACATACACACACACAAACACACACACACGACTGCTGTTTGACAAAAACTAAAAAAAAACTCAAGATACTTTAATATGATCCGAGTCACCGTGGCTTTCCATTTATACCACACCACATAAATGCTTTTAGTCAGACAGAAATTCAATCTGTTTTTCCTGCGTTGCACTCATATTTGAGGCACTAATCTTCTGCTTTTTTTTAAGAATCAAGGCAAGCGCTACAGAAATTATGTTGTTTATACATTGGTGAACATTACAGCTACGTTTTACCTAGGTTTAATTGGTTTTAATTTATTATATATATTATTGTTGTCTTATTAATATATTGGCAGAATTGGCTTGAATGGGCCAATAAAGTATGTGCTGTCCTATGAAGAACATAAACACCATTTTTCACTTCTTTTATATTCTTTGTTTAAATTCAACACAACAGTCTGGGAAAGACCCTAAATAACGATTCTTTTCATTACATTCAGAGTCCCGTAAGCCTGTGTGCCTGCCCCCTCAGGACTTCGGCCTCCAAGCAGGAGACAACTTAGTTGTAACTGGCTGGGGACACCTCAAAGAAAAAGGTTCTTTTTTATTCCTTTTTATCCCTCATCACTGAATCCTCATACATCCTTAATATCATATTCACTTTCTTCAAAGGCCTCTCTTATTCAGTATTAAGTCTTTAACATTATCTGGATGTTTTCCAGCAGGCAGTTTGTCTCCAAACTTACAGAAGGTTCAGATCCCTCTGATAGACAGCAAACAGTGCTCAAGTCCCACAGTGTACGGTTCTAGCATAAGTCCCAGGATGATCTGCGCGGGTTATCTAGAGGGCAAGGTGGATGCGTGCCAGGTATGTGTGTCATGAGAGGAAAGTATTCTCATTTACTGTGTATGGTCAAATGATATGGTTAACTAATAAGTAATACAACCTAGCCTAAAAGTAATACAATAGCCTAAAAAAATAACCTTTTATATTCTCCCTCTCTCTCTTTCTCTCTCTCTAAGGGTGATAGTGGTGGTCCTTTGGTATATTTATCTGGTCGTTGGATGCTGGTGGGGGTGGTGAGCTGGGGTTTGGGCTGTGCCAGAGTAGGTCGTCCTGGTGTTTACACCAATATGGATCAGATGCTGGACTGGGTCCACTCAGTCATGCAGGTAATACCACATTGTTCTAGAAAACACTGCATTTAAATGTCTGTGTAGACAGAGTGTGGAATATTAATTATTGATTGTTGTTTCCAGGAGTTCCCGTGAGTTTGGGAAGGAGGACACACTCAGACAAACCTACAGCATGGGTTCCTAAAACTTCTCAGGACACAAAAAGAAAAAAAGATATATGATATATATGATATAAATGAAATAATGAAATAATTTAAGGATTATTACTGGTGGACCCCACTGTATATACAAACTGGATTTACACAGATTTGTAAAGGACCTGCTGGGGGATTTTTAGGTCTGCACTCGTCTCGTGATACTTTAAAGGGTGCCATGAGAAAGATTTTGCACACTAGAGTAAATAATATATAAATATGCAAACAATGCACTCATGGCTGTTTAAATCAAAGTGAAGTTTAATGCACTTTGATTAAAACAGAAATATAGTTTAGTAGAAACAAGAGGGTGCTCTTACCAAAATTTTCTAAATATAATTATGATTTTTAAGTGATTGTTTGCTCTGCCAAAAATACAATGGTGCCTTTAAAATGCAATAAAGCAATTATGCCAAGCATCACATATGGTGTTATGGCATCAGTTACAGAGACCATGTAGTGAAAACGTTGCAGTTTTGGGAGTGTAAATCAAAATCAAATTGGTTTTCACGTAATGGTTCTGTGTGTGCCATGGTTCTCATAGTGAAGCTGTTACTATAGCAACATTATGACAAAATAATATGGATACATAGCTTTATTTATGTAGCACTGCTCCTGCTCTGTCCTTTGTTCTGATTTCATAAAAACACAATACTCACTATTTGAAATTTTCGGAAGTGACTTCAGTTATGGATAAATAACTAAATTCTGTGTGAACAGAACTGGATTCAGAACAGGAGTGACAACACTTTTTAGCTGCTGTGTGTACATGTGGCCATTGATTTATGTTTACCTAGACTTTTCCATTTGTGGATTAGTATTAAGTTATTCTCATTGAGTTGTGAAACTCATTTAGCTTTTAGTATTTGTTGAAATGATCAGAAAATGTATATTTTTTTAATTCAACACAAATGTAAGCATTACTTGTTTTTCTTTGGTTTTTGTTAACTTATGGACACTGGTTTTTGATGTATAGTACATTTATGTAAAAGGGGCCTGAATTACATGAATTCACCTTTAGTTAAAGAAAAGGATATTTCTTTAAAAATGTTGTACATACTTTATCTGTGTGTGGTTATTATTATAAACAATGGTTACCAGTATGGTTCGTCACTGACTATTAACTTCCTAATGGATAACAAATCTGAAGATCACCAGAAAACAAACAACAACAAACGCTCGTAATATTTATATGCAAACCTTTATTTTATATAGTGTTGTTTTTGATATATCCATTAGTTTATTTGTTTATTCAAGACAATCCAAAGAAATTTACTGAGGTGCATAGTTATGAGAAGGAAATGACAGACATCAGTACAAAGGGAAATTTAAAGACAAACAGCTGTACATACATGTTTATTTTTGATGTTCCTTTTTTCTGAGTACATGATGTGTGCTTGTAAGCTTTTAAAGTGCTCGGTCGTAGCCAGTAATCCGGCAGGTCGGCCATTATTGAAACACATTCCATTCTGACCTTACTCTAAAAAAAACAGACGGATAAAGAAGTGAATCAAAATGAAGGGAACTTTCTCCTGGGTGCACTGATGGGTGATACAGCAGGGCAGGTGTTTCTGCACTTTGGAAAGATGTATCCTTTAGGCCATTGTCTTGGTTTTACATATAGGAATAAAATCTCTAATCTGTTGTGTCTAATCTATTTAGTGTTCAAGATTGATTTTACACCATAATATATAAACTTTAAAACCACATTTGTTGTAAATATGTCTATGATCAGAATAGCATATACTAGTAGCCTACTATTTCTGCATTTTGCTATGGATAAAATACTTAGATGACCTAACTTAATTAGCTATTTTTATTTGCAGTACACAGAAAAACACTGTATAGAATACAATGCACGTGATCAATTTTAATGTAACCCCTAGAAATATGCTTGGATTTTTAATATTTTCTGGATTTACAGATCAGTAAAATATTTTAAAAAATTTAGTAGGCATTATTCAGTGTATACTGTGTGGGATGCGATAAGCAATTTGCTAATTCTGACCGTGGCTAGTGTAGTTGGAATACTTGATCTTTTTAAAACTGTTGTACGTGTTAAAATACACCAGAGGGAGACAGAGTGTCTTGGAATGTGTTGTTAGAGCACAGAACTCCTCAGACTTTTCTTGGCTTGGCAGTGAGAATGAGTCAGTCACCCAGGCAGTGAATATTCCGAGCCAACATTTAAAAAATAACAATCTGTGGCTGAACAGATCAGACTGGAACAGACTGGAAAGAGAGTCAAACTCTCTCTTTACAAGAATTTTAAAAGAGTGCAATAGGTTTGTGACATTCCACTTTTTGTAAATGTCTTTTTGTAAGTAGAACAAATTCTCACTGCAAAAAAAGAACAGAGAAGTTTTTTCCAAGACTTAAATATATATATTTGTATGTGTATTTTTATCACTTAAGATAAAGCGTGCCTTAAAATGCAGCTGTAAATATTTAGGCTACTAATAAATATACATGCACTGTAGTACGTTGAACTGCTTCAGAGTTGATAGGGCATGCATTTTTGGCCTGTTTGGATGAGTGTGAATATGTTTTTGTTAAAAGAGACATATCTCTTTAAATATCCCTGCTATTTCCCATCAAGTGTGCAGACCCACAGAGAAACAGCAGAGGTCTGCAGATGCATTAGTGCAGCACCCTTGTGCGTTATGCACTGCAACACTGCAGCTACGCAGGCTTCTTTTAACGCAATGGCCCGCATACTCAGACATTACTTGCTGAGCCCAGATCTTGCTCATCAATCTCAACCAATCCTGCGGACATAGAGTTACCTCAGACCAAGAAACCCCCTTATTTAGATGGCTGTACACATCACACCAATCAGCAAATATCTAATACATGTATTTAAAACAAAGTATATTAGATCTTACTATATAAAGTCACAAAAATGAAACAGCAGAATAGTTCAATCTTTAAAGAAAGAAAAGCATAATAATAATAATAATACAAATAATAATAATAAAGACAGAAAATGTGTTCAAGTTGCCTATTTTGCATACAACAGTCCATTCTTAAGGCCCATAGGCACTGATTTAATTTTCTTTTAATTTTCCTTTGTTTTTTAACAGTATTGCTGCTTTACATCTCTTTACATCTGTTTATCTGTCGGCTGTAATCCATAAATACTAACTGTGAATGACAAAAGGCAACAAGCTCCAAGTACCACATTACAAAGTTTATCCATAAATAAATTAAAAAGGCAAAGTGACACCCCCTAGAAACTGACGAGCCACTATGTGAGTGTCAGAGAGAGTGAGAGAGAGACAGATGGTGGAAAGACCAACACTGCCTCTACACATTCAGATCAAGCACACAGATGATACAGATTCTCAACAACAGTTAGGACATAACTTACAGTGTATCTGACACACAGAGCAGCATCAAACCCTTACTTCAAATCATACATGCAATTTAAAGGAACAGTTCACTAAAAATGAATTATAAAGTAGAAAAAATAAAGTAGAAATTTAAGATGTTTTTTACAGTTTTTTTTAATTTGTCAGCAATATATAGTGACAAAGTGTTGCAGTAAAAAATTCTTTAAAAATTTCTACCTCAGTAAAAAGTAAATGTTAATTTTTATTTTACGGTTAAATTTGTTTAATGATTATTATAGTAAATTAGAATAAAAATGATCTTAAATTAAGACTGCTAATCAATGAATCAGAGATTTCATACTGCTCTGTCAATAGCATCCCAAAGTTGAGATTGCCGAAGCCCCTGATTTCTATAACTGAGTTAAGTGTTTTGGAAGACTTCTAAATATGTGCACATATTTAAGACATAACCATTCGAACTAACTAACTATTTCTATTCATGTTATATATATCATATCCTAATATAACAGGCATTCAGCTGCATTTTCAAATATCCTGTGGTAAGATCACTTTTCTATCATTCTTTAAACAGTTACGCTTATGTACATGAATAAAGTGCCCAGAAACAGCCCCTTTTTGCTATGCCATAACTACAACCACCGCGTACATTCAACTTTGGGTTATGGCGGGAAGACTAGTCAGGGTTTCGTTGCATTTTTGCGGTGTAACCGTAAAGTGACATTCATTGCATGTTATGGTCTCATCAATACATTTACACTTACATGATATGCCAACTTTGATTTGAATGATCTGTGATTATGAGTTTAATGAAACAAAATAAACAAAATGAGAAGCAATGTTAAACCATTCATGTTCCACTAACGATTCTGTTTTTGGCACTTTTTGGCACTCCCAAATAACAAATGCAAAATTTCAAAGTTGGCATGTTTTGGTAATAAACAAAATTCCTTTTCACAATTACAGAAATATATCAGTCAATCCTTATGTTTTCTTAAATAAGCAACAAGCCAATCACATCTCTTAGGAGATATCAGGGGTTTGTGTTAATACTAGTTGACTAGTTCTAGTACTGACTCAGCTGGTCTCCCAGCCTGACTAGTTAACACATGCCCCAAACCTTCTAAAACCTCCAAAATACACCAGCTTAGGCCACCGTAGGCTGGCTTAAGCTGTTTTTTAACAGGGAAGTTTACTCTGATTAGCCATTTAGTGCCTTTGAGGTATTACAATTCATTACTGTTTTATAATGTCACACAACTATTTTATATTCGTATAGTATGATGGGACAAGAAATAATAGCCCTAGCATAGCATCTGTGAGGATTACTGAATGTCTTCAAGTGCAGTTAAGCACACAGAAGTCAAAATTCACAGGTGAAATGTAATGCATCTAGTTGGTGCGCTGTGGTGTTTGGATGGCAAATTAAGCTGTACCAGTTAACTACAGTTGCACAACATGCCAAGACTGTATGTTCGACATGTACAAGATGCACTAGCAAGGGTGGCATTGCATACAACAAGCAGTGATTGATGAGTCATGTCCCGATCATGTGATGAAAGACAGAAAAACACAGTTTGGACAAATGGAAACATACACTAAATGTATAGAATTGTTCGCATGCATTTAAGAAATGCTGTTGGCTATTATTGTTAAAAGCAGCATTAGAAGACCATTCATTTTCTACAGGGAGTTGGTTTCTGGGGATTGTCTTTACATTTTTGTGTTAACTTTCAAAGATATTTTTTGTATTTTTTTGCCATTTTTTGCATCTTATGTGAGCATGAATTATTTCTATAGCATTTGAAGCGTGTAGAGCTTGAAGCGTTTACAGGCACCTGTGTTTTATCTAAAGCAGAAAACAAAATGAAAATCAAAAGAAATCAATACAGTGCTGGGCTGGATCCTGGATATACACCCTTTATCTGCAACTCTGGAAAGTTTTTAAGATCCCTCCAAACAATGGCCTGAAGCATACTCAACGCTAGCACAAACACTAATAGTCCTAGCGTGAATTCACAAGTAATTACCTCATAATGCAATTCATAACTCTTAGCTTCTACGGTCAAGTCAACTACTGAAGACTACTCAGGAGCAACAGTGTAGTACTCCAATAACAAACAGTTTTCAACTGTCAACAAGCTGGCTATGGTTGTGCCTGAATTATAACACATTCAGTTTAATGGCTCAGACATTTGTTTTCTCTATCGCCCCCTTGAGGTTCTTACCACCACAGCAACATACGTTATGTAAAACAGATCTAAGCTGCATGTGGGTGGTCATGTAGAGTATGTTTCTGGCCTCATAGTGCATTTACATTCTGCTCTTTATGACTTATAATCACTTGTGAAATTACTGGGAGTGGTTAATATTCTATTAGCTGCTTGGTTTTGTGGTAAACATATTCCAATTCCAAGAGGCACCCGTGGTTTTGCGATACGTAAATTGTTTTCTTCTTGTGTGTGTCTGTTATTCCTCTGCAAAGGTGTTTTGTTTTGTCATTGACTGGTCAGCTTGTAAGCAATTCTGTCTCAGGAACGACTGGAATGCAGTGTGAAGATGTATCAAGTTGCACTGTAGTTTTCGCAAACATTTTGTTCTGTGGTTTTTGTGCTGTACGGCATTGAACAGATATGGCAGTTTGTGAAAAAGGCAGTGTGTGTGTCTTATAGATAAATGAGAGCAGAATGAAAACACACCAAAGCATCGTCAAATATCAGCTTTCTGTCAGCAGTACAATTATTTTGTCGGCTGAAGTGCAGCAAAGGGTGTATGATCCAGCCACAGCACCAGATATTTTTCTTCAAGCACAATCTAAAATATATTTTATAGTTTTTTTCAAATATTTATATATGTAGCATTTTTCCATAAGATAAAGAGAATAAAACTGTCCATTGTTATGACTTTCTTTCAATCCCTAATATTTACGTATGCATGTATACATATATACTGTACATATGCTCATATATGTACACATACATACTTCTTTTCATGCCTTTGGTGCTGGTTTGCTGTCCGCTTTGGAAGCAGGGAGGCCATTTTCTGTGTTGTCGTTCCCTGTAGAGCTCACAAGGCACTCTTTACTAGAAAGAAAAAAGAGTGAGCAAAGAGATTTAAAGATACAGCCACCACTCCCCCTCAACCTCTCTGTCTCCCATTGGTTAGTTGTAAAACAGGTGACAAATTGACTTTTGACAAATTGAAAACACTTTACCTTAATATTTTGACATATATCACTGTCAACGTGGCACAATTTCTTATTCATCACGAATATTGTCCCTGGACCGTATTTCCTCCCAGAAGACATTACTGGATAAAACATCTGCCTCAGGTACCATTTACAATGTTCCATAAGAGTTCAGTAGCTCAAATTATCTTAAAGGATAATTTACTAAAAAATTACCTTGCTGCAGAAGACTCTGTTTGTACCACACTTCTTTTATGTTGTTAAGAAAACAACACCATTGTTTGTGAATGACTAAATGACTTGACTTTTAGACTCTCCCTTTAAGTTCCACTGAATGAGACAGTCATGGTCTGTGCATGTCACAATTGTTGTCCTGGGAGGGTCTGACCCTTATGTGAATGAAAATTCATCACTATCACCCAGAATGCCTTGTTATTGACATTTACTCTAAATGACAGAATGATATTTATTGACCTTTACTTTGCCCTCACATGGGTTTTATAGCAGTCTTGTCAAAGTCATTGGACAAGCACTGGGCTGCAGTGGGTCTGTTCTGTTAGTGTGCGCCACGCATCGCACATATGGGGAACAGAATGGAAGATGACTGCATATTTTTTCACTATGTTGGAAACCATTATCTGTGTATTCTTTGCCCCATTTAACACACATTTTTGTGCATATTACATCTTCATGCATTACTATAGTATATGTATACTATAGTTACTATAAAACTTGCATATACTGTATAGCTTGTCTTTTATTTAAAGCCTCACTGTGTAACTTTTACACAGCAAAATTTAAATAATGAGCAAGTACATCACAAATCCATCTTCCAAAAATGTTTTGATTTCCCTGAACAACTATGCCAAATGTATAAATGTTTATATTTTAGAGCTCTCGGGATGCGTTTTGCAGGAAATTGACATATCTAACAGGAAATATTCGTTTACTCTGACACATGTATATTGTGGGAGCAGGGTGAAGCTGAGAGCTGCTTGTCACAATAAATGAAATATTTAGCATGGATCACACAGCACACACACCTCTGAGGAAACGCCAGCTGTAAAAACAAAGAAACTCCACACAGAGCAGAGTTTGCAAAAGGGAAAGAGTCTAAAAATCTGCCTCCTACCTCTTGCTTATTGCTTGTATCACCATGGTGCCCTCACCATAAACTTAAAGGTTAACTCTTCAATTAAATGCAACACTGTGATAAAGGTTAACTAACCATGTTTAACAATTGTCTATAATTTTTCATCCAGGGAAATTAAATTAATGTATTAAAGTAAATAAGAAGAATATAACTATAAACACTGTGACTTACTTCTTCTCCTGGACCTTTTTGAGAACAGCTAGGACCACAGCTTTAATCACCATGATGAGAATGATCAGACCTATGACGCCCCCCAGCACAGAGACAATGATGACCGTCAGCGTATTGTCCACAACTCTCACTGCAATGACAAGACAAGGGATGAGTCATACAGTATCTCATGTTGTTCCAGATGTTATCTGTAATATTGTATACACTAAAGTAAAGATTCTTAGTTATATAAAGTTTGTGAGCTATATATGTATATATATACACACAACGTTTTTTGTATATAGTCAGTTTTATTTGTATTTAACATTTATTTAAAGCCCCAAGAGAGCAAACCAAAAGCGATGGTCATAAGGAATGAACTCCTTGGCTATATTCTGGCTGTATGGTTCTATAGCATAATAGCAGAATGGTCTCAAGGTTCTGTAAAACACTAGCACATACATGGTTTCTGAAAAAGTGAATAAATAATTGTCAACTTTGAAGCGAAACAATGTGTGTGTAAGAAAAATGGCCTAAGTGTAGATAAAAATGAGTAAATAGACACTCACGTTCATTCACTACATAAAGAGTGAAGATGGCGCTGTGGTTGCGGTCCTTCTCCTTATAGTTTCTGGCGAAGCAGATGTAATCTCCTTCGTCCTCAAAGGTGACATTATGCAGCAGGATGGAGATGTTGCTTTGCTTACTGGAGCCGACAAAGTCCAACCGCTCATGACAGATTTTGACGTGAGGTTCTACACCTTCAGCTGGGATGTTTGCCTCACAAAGCTATCAAATAAGATATAACAAATGATTTCCTCATTTCATTTATGAAATTTACTTGTTTTCTATGAGTTGCAGCTAACAGGTGTAAATTATAATGTGTCTGTGTGTTCTGTTGATTACTGTTTGGAAAGGTCTGCTTAAGAGATTAATTGGGTGTCTCACCTTAATCAGTGTTCCATTGTCCTTGAACTGCCAGTTAAAGTAAAGATTTTTAATGCCAATGCAGCTTGAGTAGCTGCAGGGTAAAAGCACTGAACTTCCATTCAGAACTTCTATGAAATTGATTTTCCCTGTGGTCACCTCCAGAGCCTGAGCATACCACACTCCTGACAAAGAGAACCACCAGTTAACAGTGATCCAGCAAAATATGTATGATTGACAGATGACAGAGACATTCATTAACTACATCTAAGCATGTACTAAAGCCAGGGTAACAGCCAATAGTGAGTGAATTGATAATGTTTTGGAACTAATTGTCCTTGCAATAACACAGAGAGGCCTGGCAAATGATCATCCACCCTTATGTGATGCTTTTACTGGATACTTATAATCATCTGCAATTAAACGTATTTTATATTCCTATATTTATTTCGTTTTTTTATGATTAAATTGAAAGTTTAGCCAGTGTTGCAAACACCTTTATAGGACTATAAAGGGCATCAAAGTGAGAGAGTGAGAGGCAGTTATTAGTGATTTAACAATGTGCCATTGTGAAAAGTGCTATATAAATAAACTTGAATTTAATTAAAATTGAATTTGCTACATTGCCAACACATGTTTAAATGCTAGCATCTAATGAACTGTTTTTTATAGCACTACAGGCTATCATTATTTAACAGCTCAAGTGGTCAGTCAGTGCATAACGCTGCTGTAGACACAAAGACAGAGGCTATGACAGACAAAACAATACAGGGTATTTGAACCATGGCTATGACAACACAAGGCCCACCAATTATCGAACTTATTGCAAGCCAAACACTAAGAAATACAAAATAGAGAGAAAGAGAGAGGAAGACAGAGAGAGCTGTTTTCTCAATCCTGCTTTGGTATTTTCAGCACGAGTCTGAGGGTCATACAGCAGTGACTATTTTTAAACCCACCCATCCCATCTCAATATTTAATTTCACTGTGCGTGTGTATTACATGCAGCAGGATATGGGTAGAGGTAAACACAAAGACATAGCAGGAAGATTCTGAATGTAAAACATGTTTAAAGGCATAAAACAAATGTGTGTATGAATGTTTGTATTCCTCCATAATCGACTACCTATAATTTGAAATAATTTTTGAAGGCCAGACTGTGATCTAAAAATGCAGGTAAAGTAGGCAGAGGTTTAAGGACAGTCTGTTTTCAGTAGACTTTTAGCAAGTCTACTGAATAGCCTGGTAGAACAGTATAGATGATGCTGGTTGGAATCCAGGGCTCAAGGAGGATACCATCAGCCTCTTCACCAAGGTCATGTGTCTCTCTGACTATTGATCCTTGTAGCTTCTCTCAGAGATGGATGAGCAGTCATTATAGTTCTTATTCGTCAATGAGGCCACCCGAACGCTGAGTGAGCTCATTTCAAAGCAGTACATACGCATAACTGATGGACTAAAGATGCCGTCAAACGGACAGCTGATGGTTTTTGTCCTCCTTCGAGTTTCTTTATTTTCTGTTTCTCTCCTTCTCTGTCTTTTATTCACCAGTTATATATCTACTCAGCATGCCTGTTTTTCTGCAAACCGGCAAATTGTTTTATTGCTTTTAAGCACATTTCTACAGAAAACACAGAATGACTTAACAGCCCAGTGATTCTGGTAATTACTGTAGTCTAACCACAGCACATCTCATTGCTGAGGAAAACACATTCAGCAATGTGAACCAGCTCGTGAAAAAGGAATAAACACAGGTTAAAAGGTATTGCAGACTTTAATCTTTGTAAGGAACAGAGCAAAAGTGTTATTAACTAAGTATGTTTTAATGTCTTATTTAGGCTGATTATTACTGTGAATATGCATAAGAACCAATAAGGCTTAGTATCTACAATAGAAAGCCATATTTTTAATGCTGTTTTGTTATTGAAATGGAACTTGAAAAGCCACTACACATTGTTGTTACATTTTGCATATGTGGTATGAGAAAGAGCCTGCACATTCAGTAAAACATGTTGGTAAAACGTTACATTAAGGTTGTTTTCATTAACGTTAGTAAATGCATTAGCTAACATGAACATTTAATGAGCAATATAGTTTATTTACATTTATTTTACATGTATGTATATAATACATTTATAATCTCCTTAATGCTAGCTAATACCAATACAATTGTTTGTGATAGTTCATTGTGCATTAACTAATGTTGCAGTTACTTAACGTTTGATTTCAAAAATGTTTTAGTAAATGCTGAAATTAACATTAACTAAAATTAATAAATTCTGTAGAAGTATTGTTTTATTGTTAGCTCACGTTAACTAATGTATTAAGGTTAACAAATACAACCTTAAAGTATTACCAACATGTTTAATGGGAAAAAATGAGCATACATCTTTTGACTACACAATGTTGAATAAGTAATGACACAACGTTTGGGCGAACTGTCCCTTTAAATGGGTCAACTACCTGTGTGTGTACAGTATGCAATTAAATCACAGAGCGATTTACTGTGCCTAATCTGCAAGCTGTTTTAATTAAACTTTAACCTCATCTCAGTCTCTCCATTCCATTTCATCACTTTCTCTGTCATTGTGTTTGGATAAATTCCTCAATTAATTATTAAAGCCTACAATGTTTCATTTTATCATTGCGAATTTAATTAAAATCCTTATTTAGGAAATACCGAAATGCCACACTTCTCTCTTTATCTGTCTGTATTGTTTAACAGTAACTTCTCACCAGTCTGTGTTTATTGCTTTTCTCCGCCGGCACAAAACAGGCTTTTGGCCACAGATGTCCTTGGGGTGCTGTTTCATTTATAAAGAAGCTCTGTATCTATTTACCTTTTCACCCTCCCTTTCCGGGGGTGTAACGTGCCTCTTTGTTTTTCAAGATGGCTTTATCAACACCAAAGTAAATGAAAAGAGTTCATGACAAAATAAACTTAATTCAAGATATACTGTAATTTCTAAACAAGTGTCAATGTCCTGTGCAATTTTGGTTTAGAAGTTAGCATTATATTATGGCGGTCATTTCTACTGAAAAACAAGACAAAAAAATACAGATTATGAAAAAGATTTTTTGTATATCCTTCACCTTGCCCTTAAAGGTCCTTCAGCTATTCTGTACCCATAAATTTTTTTGCCTTCACACACAACCTCAGATTGAATAAGAGCAGCTGTCACACTGGCCTACAAAAGCATGGTTTAATTCCCAGGAGGGTGCTTACAGTCACCTGGGGGGATCTGTAACTGTGCCAGGAATGCGGCAATGTCAGAGAGATTATTCTGGATTATATTCCCCTAATCTAACAGTGTTTTCCCTTTTGCCTCCTGACAGGGGGTTTGGGTGGCAACAGAGGCAGAAGAAAGACCAACTTGCTCCATAACAGAGGAACAGATGTCTCAGAACCCAACATATCTTGCACTGTCCTTCTGTGACAGTCAAGGGTAATACACACTCTATGTGCTTCTACATATAGTAAGAGGATGTAAGAGACCTGTTCAAATAAATATGTGTGTAGGGACATCTAAAGAACAGAAATGCGGTAGCACAGACATGTTACACACCACAATGGCTCTGTAGCTCAGCATCTTGTTGTTTTGTAAAGTCATGCATCACTATTGCACATACTTTTTAGCACAATTTGTTCAAATCCATAACCCTAAATATACTTTTTTATGTCCAACATATTGTGTGTAAATGTGCTGTTATTTTAGCGATCAGACTTGAAATGTGTGCCTGGTAAACAATAAAAAAAAACAGACTAGAGCCAAATCCAGAAATCAGAATATCAGAGGGGATGGGCTCTAACTATCAGATTAATTTAGTGAGCACTCTTACTGTATGTATTGCTCTTGTGTATTGTGGTAACTAAAATCGGCCTCTCACCTACACGTGTCTGTACATCCTGTGTCAAAGTTGTGGCTTAGTGGTAGCACGTGTGTTCTTGTTGCATGCGTTCTTAATAGAAAGTTGCCCCGTGCTTTCCCTTTAATAACTAAGAACATTTAGGTTATTGAGAAAGTATTGTTTTTATACAAAGCATCTTAAATAAAAAGCAGAACATAAACATTTAATTCTGAAGCTCTAGCTTCAGCCCCATCAGGATCTTCAGAAGAAAAATTGAATGTCAGTAAATAATTTATCTTTTCAATCCCCCACCTTCCTTCCTGCTGACAGGACGGTTTCAGGATGAGTTCACTTTTACCTCCAGGCGAGGTCAGCTTGTGAGGAACACTCTGTGTTCCTTTTTTTTCTTTTTAAATGGCAGGTCTTCAAACTGTCTGGACTTTTGGGCGGTGACTTTACCTCCATCCACATCCACTCACAACTGCCCCACATTCCTTAAAGCTATTACAGCCTCTTCTATCTTGTCTTCTGTAACTTTGCTCAAATGTAGCTCACCCCAATAGCTATGCCAGGGTCATGGTTTCAATTCCCAGGAAACATGCATGCTAAATGAATACGTGTTATAAATGCAAGTCACTTGGGATTAAAGCATTGGTCGAATGTTAATAGAACTTTCAGTGATTATCATGCACTTTGATATTTTATGATAATTTTAAGGATTAAATGTCACTTTAATGATGATTTTGACCTGCCCCTCCTTAGAGTTCTTGAGCTTTCCAACTGTACATTCCTTAAAACTGTACCTTACTACAGCATAGATGGAGGACAAGCAAATAATCTTACTTTTGTATTTTTTTCAGTTTATTGTGTTGACTGTATTTGTCAAACTATTTAATTTATTTTTAGGGACACTTAAGGAGATTTTGTATTTTTTTAAACCTTAAGGGAAATAAGCCTATGCCTAAAACAGTATTTTTTAAATGTACAAAGTTTGTCTATTGTTATAACTGTGTTTAGACCCAATTTTGGTAATAAAGTTGGAATATCTTCAAAAAATTTCACATTTATTTGAAGGTAAAACGCTCATATGATAATTAGTTTGATCAGCCTCTTATGGCTGATGATCAACATTTTTAACAGGTAAGCAGTATTTGTTGAAAAAGGAAAAGTTTCATATGTTGTACACCCTTTGTACGGCCTTTGACTAACATCTGCATGTCCAAACATTTATTTCATTTTGTCATAGCTGCACTTGTTCAGTTCCTGTCTGCACCTCCATTCACCACAGCTTTTTTCATTCTCCCTAATTCCCCCTGAGAGACTCAGAGAGTGCAGACTACAGGAAAAGAGGGCGGGGCTAATGCTTACATTAATGCGTCAGCCCTTTCCTTACTTAATGTACTGACTGCAGCAATGCATGGGGAAGATGTTGCTCTGATCATGTTCACCACAAGCCACTTTGTCAAGTGGTTTTCCGGATTTATTGATGGATGACTTGCAAGCAGATGGTGTACATTGTTTAGAGAGTTTAATGGATGAGGTAGTCAGTTACTGTAGGTCATGCACACACTGGTTGTCACTTCTGTTCTGAGAGGTTATTTTTGTTCAGTACACACAAACTGGTCATTTATTGGAATTGACAACAGCATTCTATAAGCAAAGTCACTCCTGAAAAATTCAGGTATCGGCATCAAGAATTATGATGACAAATGCTGCTATGGTTAGTACTGTTGTCATGTCAATCATAACATCACGTTAATTGCATGACAATCACAGAGAATTTAGTTATGCATTTAAATGTGGCATTCCCTTCCAAAAGTTTGACTGTAGTGTACGTGGCTCAGTCATGAGGGTTTAGATAGAATATATCAGATAGAATATATCAGCATATCAACTTATAGAATATATAAGTTTATTGGTGTATTGATAAAAAGAAATAAAAACTTTGCCAGATATTCAAAAGTCTAATTTAACATGCAAGTTTACAGTCTGTAGAATATGAAACCTTAGAAGCCTATAATACAGTCACATTTTGTCATAGATCTTATTCAGATAATAACTCCCCCTTAATCTACACCCACCCTTCTATTCAGAAACACTCTTGAGAACAAAACTAATTAAAGAAAACAATCCCCCTTTCTCCCATTACTCTGCAGAAGTATCTCTAGTCTCTTTCTCTTATTCAGGCCATCAATTTACAGGCAGCTAACGTATCTCATTATCTCTGGCACTGACAAGCCAATCCCTTGACTATAAGTAAATTTTCCTCATTGAAATGTCAGGAAGTGAACGGCGAATAATGTAGCACAACTGTAATGTTGGTGAGCTATGCTACGACGACGTTGCTAAATGGGTTAACGTTTAGTTTTGCCTTGAAAGAGATTTACTGCATTTGCAAACATGAAGTGACTCCCTAGGTTCTGACACACCACCTCAATTCCAAACTTGTGAGATAAAATTTTATTATTAATTATTCTTGTACTTTTATTGTTTCAACATAGTAACTTTGTTCTCAAAATTTTATGACCTTACTCGCGTAATGTTACCGTAGTATTTTCAAAATCCTATGTTTTTATTGTTATGTGGCGCTGAAATGTTTATGGTTTCATATAAAAATACAGCATTAAGGTTCATATTGATATTAAATAAAACAAACAACAGGGAGCAGAACTAAGTGAGGAAGAAAGGAGCGAAACAGACAGAACAAACAGTCATGTATAACTGCTCCACCATCTCTGTAACAGAACACCATGTTCATAAACAGCCTGTGACATCACTGAATCGTGCGTAACTTCAGATCTCACAGCTCTTCTCTTAATGTTGGGTTAAATCAAATTCTATAAGTCCACTTGACATCCATTTTGGCAATGCCCCCAGTGGCTACCTATCTGGGTAGTAGGCTTGCAAATGCAGCGCTTATCTGCTCAAATTCAGAAAGACAAAAATCTCCAAACTGAGCAGATATAAAATTAAGTAAAATAATAATTTAAAAACTAGAGAATTGACTAACAACTACCAGTAAAAAAATACTACCCTTTACTGAGTAACTTTAAACCTACAATCCATAACTTTTGCCTCTCTGTTGCCATCTCTGTTTGAAACAATTACTTGCAGAATTATTTTCTTAATATGGACAAGAAGTTTAAATTTTAAACAAGGAGGGTAGTTAAATGATGACAGAAGGGTCATTTTTGGATGCACTATCCCCTTAAGTAGTTGCCCATTGTTCTCCTTGAAACCAGGTTAATACTGCAATTATTTAGTGATATATCATCATGAAGTCAAGAATTGAGGTCAGAGTGTCATAAGGAGGCTTAAGACATGAAGTCCGTGTGTCCTAATCACTGTGAGGTTTGAGAAACCCCTGACGAGTAGATACCACAACTGCTCTTCACACGCTCTGCATGCCATGACGTTACACACATATGTGCTCTTGGACTATTTATAGAGGCCTATTCATATCCACTCTATTTTCCCACAGATTGCCCGAGGTACACTGCGTCCTTCTAATATGTTTAATTAGAAGTTTTAGTAATAGTAGCATTATAGAAGCATGTAATTTCTGATTTCTGTCCTATTCGTCTGTTTGAAAAAGTTAGTTGGGACCAGCACCATTTTTAGAACCAGTAATATACAAAAATATAATATTTCCCACTAGTATGTTATAAAAAAGCAATAATATATATTTTTAAGTTTGTAATGAATGCAGAAAGGCTGTATAGAATGATTGTAAAGTTTAATTTTTCATTTAAAGAAATTAAAAATCTTAGTTTTGTGGCTTGTGGTGTATATCTGTTAAATCAACACTTAAGTCATCATAAAAGTAAAAAGCAATAACCTTTAAAACAGATATACATTTAAAAAAATGTACAGTTTCTCTCTTTTAGGAAAATTGATTTAGCCTGTTCTTCAAGGCAGGGTTAATTATGACATAACGGTCAAATCTGTGTGACATCATTATCTCCCCAACATCAAATGTGGTAATATATCAAAACGTTCCAGAATCCTCTGGGATCTCTGCAGAGGATTCACATTAACCCTCTGAGTTCAAGCCATGAAAAAAACATCAAGGGGGAAAAATGACCTAGTTAAACAGCCTCTGTTTCACCTTCACAAGAAAAGAAGGGGATGGGGTGGAGTCTTGGTTGGAAGAATAATGCCCACCTGCTCTAAAAGAATGTAATTCAATGGCAAAACTCAAAGTGTTGAGCTCAGCATAGCTGGTGTGCTATGTGACTCAAGAGTCGCACAGCCCAATACATCATCAAGACACTTGAAGCGCAACACCACACGTCTCGCAAACAGCAGCCTGCAGGTAAAGCAATCTCAGAATCTTAGCAAAGCAACATTCTTTGCCATCATGACCCTTTGCATAACAAATGTGTATATGTTTTGGCAGCTAAAAGTGTTTCTTAAATATTTCTATAAACAGTTATTGCAGAAAGTACGAGAGCATTCAGAGAAGGCTTATGGGGAATGATGTTTATGAATTAGAAAATTAAAGTTCATGAATTGGTTATTAAAAACCCATATCAATTAGCCATTAATTTGATCGTTGGGTGAGACATGTTTCCCCTCAGTGTCTACATTGGTTACGGCCCTGTTTTAAGAGGTCCATAAATATAACTAGAGGAGCAATTAATTATTGATTCATTAAAAGCTTTATTTATTCATTTATGCATTACAGTTGTCATGCACCATTAATCTATTATGTTTTGTGGATTTCCAAATCTCTTAATTAATTTTAAATATTAAAGTCAAGAGGTATGATACCCAAATTCCTGTTTGATATGTACCCTCTGCTGCTAGTCCCGTGTCCCATAAACTGACACATTGACATGCAAACTACTGCATTATTTCTGTCTTTAACTAGAAGCAGATGAGGATCCCTAATTCGCCAAACTGTATCCTCACCAGACCTTAACAAAGTGTTTAGCATTCTGACACTGGCCCCAAGAGTAGAATGTGGGGCTGTTGAGTAAACAGCTATAGGTATGAAAGGCAATTAAGGAAAACTAATAGAATTATTAAAAGACACTTACCAATCAGAAGTGTGACAACCAGACCCGCATGTAATGCATCGCCGGAACGCACACATCTGTGCTGGAATGATCGTCTGCCTTGTTGCAACTCCATGTCAGACTGTCTGCTCACTTGGTCAGTTGTCCGTCTGTCTGTCTGTATGTCTGTTTCCTGGCTGGGTCTTAGGGTGAATATGAGTTTGTGTTTGGGTGGGATGGGTCCAAGGAGGGCGCTGTGGTGGCCACCCAGGACCCAAAATCAAAACTGAAAAAAAAAGAACGTTGGCAAGACTTTGAGCCTGAGAAGTCTCGCAAGAGTGCCTCTTTGTTTTTTAGTGTCCACTGCAAAGAGTCTCAATGAGGGAGGACGAAAGAGAACTGTGTAGAAAGCACGTGATATGATGTCGTTTTTCTTGAGATCTGTGGCTCCCAGTCGCCGGCAGTGACTTGCTGATAGACTGTGTCACTCAGCGTGTGTGTAGATGCAGGAAACGCTGCATTTATTTAGCGGCAGCTGCAGCGCAGAGCTTCACTTCAAGTCTGGGGAAGAGGCTGTCGGTCTTACCCCTGATTAGGTGCTGCATGCTGGGATGAGTGGCCAGAGGAGGGGTGGAGAGAGTGGGTGGCGTGTGTCGACAGCCGGCGCAGGAGAGAATGAACCACTGCAGAGGCACGGGACGAGCGAGAGGGAGAGAGAGAAAGACGGAGAGAAATAAAGGAGGGTGAGAGTTTGTATGAGGTGGGGATGGGTGCGTGTGAGTGTGTGTTGTGGGGGGTGTCTTTAAGACTAATCACATCTGTGGAGATCATAAAACCTTCAGGAGGGCTATGTAAGAGGGTCTTGTTATAGCCCTCACGTCTGTAGGCTGATACTGGACTATTTTTTACTGGCTCTTCCTCTTTGTACAGTACAATTACTTTGTCAATTCTGTCCTTAAAATTCTATATTTACTACTGCCTTCTGTAATTTAGCCAGCTGCACTGCTTACTGTTCAGAAAAACTCTTTCATATATAGAAATCAGGGCATAAATACATACAATGCCACACATTTAAAATGCTAGGACAAAAATGCCTCTCTGAATGTCTCAGATTTTTATCTAAATAAACAAAGAGTAAAAATGTGGGATTTACATTCTAATTGGAACTTATAAATTTTTTTTTTTTAAAACAAGAACAAATATGACATGCGAGATAAGAAATTAGAAATAATCAAATTTGATGAAATGACCGTGTTAAGTTTTTTGTAATAAAGTGCAGATGTTCTTGCTTGCATTGCAGTGTACAAGGTGCTCTGTTGAACATTCTCAAATCATTCTGAAATAACATGGATTATTAAATTTTGCAAACAAATGTTGCAAAAAGAAGCAAGAGACTATTCAAAAGCAAGATCTCTATTCAGATCTTTACTTAATCTCTTTCCTGTCAAGGAGGTAGAATTGAGATATCAATAAGATATTCTTAGTGATTTTTCTGTCTTGTGGGGGTCTATTTCTTCTGTGTCTGTTTCATTATTATTATT
>JAZGTJ010004309.1:0-31394 GCA_036877575.1 Botia almorhae | reverse complement strand
CATCATCACTACTCAGGAATCACTACATCATCACTACTCAGGAATCACTACATCATCACTACTCAGGAATCACTACATCATCACTACTCAGGAATCACTACATTATCACTACTACTTTAAGATTTTATTTGGATTGAATTTTGGGTTTTGTTGACACGCTTATAAACATCATAGATTAGAATATGACCCCTCTCCTGTGTAATGATGCCATTTTTCCAGGGTGTTATTTATTTCCCTTTGGATGGACTCTACACAGACAGTCAGCTGTTAGTGTTGTCTATCAGTGATGTGTGATGTGCAGTGGCATCTATAGACTGCTGTTCAGTAAAGAGTGAACACATGAAGTTTCTCATGAACTAAACTGTAGAACGTTTGTTTCAGTAATTGCTCCTCTTTCTCTTGAAGTGCAGATACTCAGAGAGAGTTTAATTGCCATCTACATCAGTTAATAAAAATAACTCGTACCCTAAAGTCTCAACACAGCCTCAGTCCTTCATGTGCTTTTGTTCTTCTGCATCTGTTATGTGCATTTAGCAGTCACGAGGCCTGAGAAATGCTCCTGACTTCTGCTCTCAGGATCTGCTTTATATTCATCAGCTTCACAACTCTCTGTGGAGGAATCTCTGTTGTTGGGACTTTCATGGGCAGCAGGTCAAAATGTTTGTTTGGATGAGTTCTTATGAGTAAAAGAGCAAACCAGACGTTCTGCCTTTAAACATGAAACAGTTCACAACCCGTTTTACTTCAGTCTGAGGTGTGGCTTCTGAGAGGGAATATTCTGAGGGGAATCAGGAGGTGATTCTCTCAGCTCACATTTGAGGAAATGATATACAGTGAGTGTTACATACCAGAATGAAGCCAGCAGGTTAGAAGGTTGAGCAGCAGGTGCACGGGGTCAGTGTTTGTCTGCTTCTTCAAGCCAGTTTTCATCTGCTGATAGATGTGGTTTCACACACACTTTCACCAACGATAGCCACGTTTCTCAGTTTTACTTTCTGAATGTCTTTTGGATATTTGACTACTCAGCATTATTTTGCCCTGCTGTCTGTGACCCTCACAAAAGCAGATCCACTGTTTTAATTCACACCCTGTATGACTGTGGAGCTTTGAGATTTCTGCCCACTTGGATTAAAATTGTAGGATCATTGAATATTCTATAGAATCTTATATCACACATACAGGCGTGCATGTGCATTCCAGGGAGAGTATGGATAATATATGCTTACTGTGTAGGCACCTCAACACCTCAGATGTAGTGGGTGGGATGGACAGAAGAGAGAGAGAGAGAGAGAGAGAGAGAGAGAGAGAGAGAGAGGGAATGTGTATGAGTTGGAGAAGGGGCTATTTAAGGGCACTCCTGTAATTCACAGAGCTCTGACCGAAGTCTCTGGTATTATCGAGGTGTAACTCTTTCATCAGCTCTCTCTCTCTCTCTCTCTCTCTCACACACACACACACCAGCTCAGAGCCTCTGCAGGCAGACAGCTGTGTGGAATACATCACAGACACACTCAGATCTTCCAGCACGTGGAGACACACTGAAGCTGCAGATCTTCATTACACCTGAATCTGCTCGACTGTGGGGTGTGTGTGGAGGGTTCGTTTAAAACAGGTACCATTTATTAACTTTATCTGGTGTTTCTTTAAACAGATGGTGTCACAAATGATCTTGACACTTAAACTTTCCCTGTAGTGTTTCCTCAGTGGAGAATTGTATGTATTCAGAGATTGAATGGAGTTGTTTTATTTCATGTATCAGCGGCTTCTAGCTAACACAAATGAGACGGTTCTTCACAGTAAGATCATTTCTGAATGATGTGAATGTTTTCTCACGCGGGCTCAGCGTGAGGCACTTCTGGCATCTCTAATGAAGCACTAGAAGAGACATGTGACATTACTGCCGTCTCAGGAGAAATCTCTTAGAAGTCGCTTTGCTTTTCGATAAGTCTCATTATTGTCTCTGAGAAACAATTGAGAATTTGTCTTACTTTATATTCTATTATTAGATTACTGGCACTTATTAAGGTGAATGTGATGAAAATGGACTTATTTTATTAATACACAATCCTGGTTCTATTGTAAACAATTTGATGCATGTTATGAAGAAATGTGTATCATTGTAATCTTTTATTAAGATGTAATGATTTGTGCCGCCTCTGAAATGATTGTGCTTTTAGATGACATCACTGAGGTGTCTGTTTAACTCCTCCCCTACAGCCACCTTATTGACCTCTTCATTATTAATCAGTTCCCCATAAATAATATCAAGCCCTTTTTGCATGTTTATCACTAAATATTTTGTTGTATATATTATGTTATATTTGTTGTATATTATTATGTTATATTATATTGGTAACAGGTGTGAATGCTTTATGATGTTGACTGTAAAGTTATTAACTGTAAAGGTGTGTGTATATATGTTTCATGCAGTAGGTGTGTAGATGTGGGTCACACACACACACACACACGTGCTGGCTGATGAAAGCCTCAGACCGGTGCAGTGGTCTTACTTTGATTTCACCTGGTGAAAACATGAATCTGTCTGTCTGTGTGATATGAGCTGCATACATTAAATAAATGACTTTCTCCTATAGAACCAGGAGAACAGAGGGAATGTGGAGGGAAGCTGCTGTGTGTGTGTGTGTGTGTGTGTGTGTGTGTGTGTAACTGAAAGACTTTTTGAGGTTTTTAAAGATAAGACTCATAATCAAACAATTAATTTTTGATAGTGAAGTGATTCTTGCAAGAACAAGCTGTGCTGTTGTTGTTGCTCATACTTTGGGTTAATGATTCAAGCAATCCCATAATTCTAAGTGTTACATTTAGTTTGTGACATAGACATGAAGGACTTCTTCAGTTTTTTTCCTTTTTCTGTAAAGGATCTATATGAAGCTACAGATTATCTCATTATACTTTTAACCACAAAGCAAATGTCTAATAACCACCTATTGAATAGGAAGCAACCATATACTGTAACTGCATAGCAAAATGTTACCTACTGCTCAGAAGACCCTAGAAACTGCATAGCAACCACCAGATAATTCAGATAATTCAGTCTGCTGTCTGTGTATTCCAGTGCACTGGGAAATTCATACTAATACACATGTGCTTTAACAGGATAGTGATAAAACAGCAACCCTTAAAATAGATATTTGAAGAAATGGGCAAAATCCAGTCAGCTGCCTATGTAGACAGCATCTAAAGGCATCGCTCCTGAAGCAAAGACTGTTTCAGAGCTAGGTAGACTATAAATATACAGCTGTCCGTCACTGCTCGTTCTGATGCAGTGCTGCATGTATATTACACAGAGAAGAACACTGAACATACAACAGCCTAAAAATCCATCCAATATGGCAGACAACATCTTATACTGAAAGTGT
Source organism: Botia almorhae (assembly GCA_036877575.1). Lineage (NCBI taxonomy): Eukaryota > Metazoa > Chordata > Actinopteri > Cypriniformes > Botiidae > Botia > Botia almorhae. The sequence continues at coordinate 28,014 of JAZGTJ010004309.1, read as the reverse complement.
TTTACAATTCTGCCTAATTTATAAACCATTCATTTATACATTTGTATACAATAATACATCAGAGTGACACATTGTCAGCTTCTGAACATGCTGGCATCAAACTCTGAATCAGGGAGTTGAGTTTTTTCTTTCAGATCAGTTGCTTGCTGTATGAACTCAATTTCAGTGAGGATGTTGCCTTAGAAGGTGTCCCTGTAGGCAGTAGAGCGCAAGGCAGGTTTTGAAAGAGTGCTGTAATATTTTTGTGACTCAGACGAGGTGTTTATATGAGGAACAGTTTCTGGAAAGAAGTTTGGGATCATTCTGATGACACTCCGAGGTCTCATGAAGAATCCTACATGATGTTTTTGACTTCTGCTGCACTATTAAAAGAAGGCGTGGCCTTTCTGTGTATGTAATAAAAATCACTGTATGTAATAATGCAAAGTTAAGTATGAATGAGTTTAAATGCTTCATGTTATAAAACAGATGGTCTTGTTTTACCTGTAGGCATGTGGAGGTGCGTTCACATCAGCCCAGTGGGACATTTGAGGTTTAAGACCAGGGGAAAGAGTCAAGCCTGTTTCTCCATCCTTCTAAAATGAAGGAGCATAAATTTAGTGAAGTAGCAGCAGAAGGAGGTTTATTAGTCCTCTGATCTGCACGGTTCCTCCTGTAATGTGTGGAAAGAATGAGGAGAACAGAGGGAAAGCTCTCAGGACAGCTGGAGTGTGGAGTGAAGACCTCAGGGCAGAGGTCTTCAACCAGACCCACAGAGCTGTTAGAGTTTAGCTCAAGTTAGTTTTAGATGTTTCTCCAGTAAATATGAGCACTGACAGTATGAGAGTTTGCTTGCTGTTTAACATTTAATTAGTTGTCTAGGAGAAACAAGTAAGACATTAGTGGGATTGCATTTGTCTGTTTTGAAATTGGTGCATTATGTGTGTGTTATTTTAGGAGACCTGCATACCTTTCATGAGATGGTGTTTCATTTTTTAAGACAAGGTTCAGGGCTTGTATAAACCATCATCTTCCTCCTGGTAACAGAGTTATATTCAACTAATTCCAACTAATCCAAATAGATTTTGAGTTATTTGTTTTAACTACATCCAGGTCGAAGGTGATCTCGATTAGACACTTGTTCCTCTAACCAGCTAGAGTGTATGTTCTATTGTTCATCTGTCTTTCATATAGCTGCCCATAAATCTCACACAGTCTAGACAGATCTTGCGTGGTGGACTGCATGTGGAATCAGTGCTGATTTATAATGATGGAGAACTACCAGGTTTTTTATAAGTGTCCCTCACTGCAGTTGGTAAGCGGCCACTGAAGAAGAGAGAAAATATGTCGGGTGTATCTGTTGTGAACCGTGAACGTTCTCACTTACATGAGGGACAGTTTTCTGACAGTTTCCTCATTGCTGTCAGTGTTCTGAAAGTGTTCTGCAGTTTAGATTTCTGGAAGTTATTTTAATGAGGAAAGCATTGATTCAGAGAAGAGTCAAATATGTGCTGATGAAATGGATCTTTCAGGTTGGGGTGGGTGTGAGTCACGTGGTATTATAACATTCCGTATCAAGCACACGGATCTTTTGCTTCTGGATATTTCATACACAACTCTGAGTCCTAAGCAGACCCAACCCTGTGTATTTAACATCAGATATCTTCTGATTGGCTGTGATTGTGCAGTGTCACGTATGCAGTTGTATCTGTGTTTTCTGGTTTGTTTGTTTGTTTGTTTTTGCGTGCAACACATGAACTGCAAATATTTCATGATGTAATAGTAGACGTAGTCCAATTACTGTTTTTTTAGGGCTTGTAAAAACATAAAAACAATTTCCTGTTTGCTGCTTAGCATGGTTGAGAGATGACCTCATAAAATATGCAAAAGACGCCAGATGAATTTAAATACAAAAAATCTACTGGTTTAAATGACTTTTGGATTAAAACAATAAATATATATAAATCAATGTAGAAAAATGTACATTGTCACATGGATGTGCGCATTTGTCAAAAAACACTTTACAGAAAAATGTTATATCAGTGAAAGAGCAAGAAAAACAGTGTGTTGCTGTTGTTTTGTGGGTCTTGTATTCAACACCGGCAGTCAACTGAACATGTGTGTGTACTGCGTGCAGTGCAGATGGATATTTCCTGCTATAGGGATGCAGTGGAGAGTTTGTTGAAGATGTCAGCTTGCACTAAATGGTGTATGTGCTGGGAATGAAATCTATTGACAGATTGATGGCTGGAGCTCTTCTAGTCTGAACTTGTATGACACACACATGCACAGAGACATGTCAGAGGACCAGGAGAAACAGATGGTCAAACACTGAGGCCAACAGGTTCTAGTCCCTGTTTTCCAGGTGGGAAAATTCCTCCTCTGTTGCCAGCACAGGGAAACAAATAAAGATGCAGTAATTCTGAACTTTAACTTACGGAGAGCAAAGACCTGAAGGGTAGAGAAGGATTTCCCTATTCATCTCAAAGATTCCAAAATACATAACCTCCTCAGTCCCCCAGTGTCCTTTAGAGATGCTTTAGTTAAATGTGCTGGTATGCCCACAATCATAATAGATCTGCCGTCAGTTTAAAACATTTGATTGTCATTGTTGATGTGGCAGCATTGCCTGGCAACTATAAACAACCCACAGTTATGATTGGAGATGTCAAAACTAAATCACTCTCATTATAATCCTGCCTGCACTGGAATCACTCATCTGGGATCAGTTTCAGAGTGTGCTGTACTTTACTTGCTTGTTGTTTTTAAAAACTGTAGCAGATATGCAGCAGTACAAGTCTTAACACATTTCCCTTCATATATTTTTAAGGCTGTAAATTGTTATTTTTAAGGCTAGTAAATTGTTTCTTGTGCAAACTCTGGGCCTTGTGGACGATTTAAAAAAATAAACTAAAAAATTCCAGTTCCACATGTTTACTCTTTGTTTTATGGTCATTTTTACATATGTCTTTCATTATTGTATGATGAATTTTCAACAAACTTTAAGAATGTCTGGGACAAGGGTAAAATATTACGAGGAGACATATACTCATATACTGACCTACTAACCAGCACATATACTCAAATACTGACCTACTAACCAGCACTAGTGACAAGTAACAAAGTAACTGTGCCGTTGTTTTAACATCAGCCATGTGCTGTGTGAAAATAAACATGTGGGAGAACAGCCTGTGAAATTCAAGCTCAGTTTTATATCTTCTGTCCTGGTGTTTTTAAGGAACATGTGGGAGGAGTCACACTGAATTCCAACCTCTGTTCCTACCACAGTCCCTCAGAGAACCAATCGCTGGCTTGTGTTTCACCTGTATTGTGCTCATGTTGTGAATATGATCTCATGAACTCTTCTGATGCTGGTTGAGAGGAGTTTTCCATGTCAAGCTGTAGATGCTTCACATTAGTCACATTCGTGCTAATGTGAATTTGAACTTTTGATGAAGGCAAACCTCTTTTCAATAATGTCACATTGAAAGAGTTCATAAAATATATGATGAATATTTCTCATGTTAAAAACTGATGTTTATGTTTTTAATTTATATATTATAAAATACAAATACAGTTTTCCCGAGATCTAAACAGCTGAACTGCTGTGGACTCTGTAGTGTCTGTCTGTCTGTTTTTTAATCTTTTAGACTTTTTAGGCTCTTGTTTTTATCAAGTTGATAAATCTAACTTGACAAATGTTCTTTTCTGGTTGTTTGATCATCTGTATTGTTTGACCATATCTGTATTGGTATTGTATTGTGTTATAAATGTAGAGGTAGACAGCAAAATGCTGGACAGGTAGTGAAAATGGTTCCCCTGACATTCTCTTTACCTTTATTGAGCTTCATAGCTTCTAATGGTGTTTTTTTAACCAGTCAGCATGTATGTGTTATCTGTAAGATCTGTTTCATCTAGTTTACATATCTGTACTGTTAACCAGTGATCTATAGAACTATTAATCACCAACTAATAATGGATGGACTTTAAGCAGGAAAACACAATGAAGTTTCTCAAAGATTATTGATCGAGTGAGAAGAAACAAGCCATTAATAGATTAAGGTCAATTACGTTTTCAAAGCGACAGTTTTTAATAGATCTACTTAAATGAGACAGAGTCAAAGTCATAAAACAATGAGTGATTGTAAAATTGATCAGATTATATGCTCGTAGTCCATTAAGAAGCCTCATGGACAAACACAAATCACAATGAGAATTCTCTAAAACGGCTAAATCACAGTTAAAGGACACACTTAACATTTAGAGAGTGTGTTCCTCTTCTGGACAACACACACCGCCTGTTGTTTACACCTGAGCTTCTGGCACATGATTTGTCTTTGATATGCACAGTTAGATCCCTGTGTTTTAGGCAGTAGAGACAGGAAGTCCCTGTGGCCATCTGGCTGATGCAGTGTGGAGTGTAGGTGGGTGAAAACTGAGGTTTCATCGCACACGCTCAGTCATCAGAGACGTGTGGAGGCTGCACAGACATCCAGAAGGAGGTTCAGATGATTTTTCCCACACTGTGGAGGAGACCCAAAATCTGGACCCAATCCACAGACCACAAACTACACAGCGCCCATGTCCAGATATGAAGTCACCCTCTCTCAGTTCTGCAGACTTAAAAGACACTTTATTAATATCCTTCAAAAAAAGACTGTGTTTAGGATTCTGAGTCACTGTTTCTTTCAGGATCTTTCAAATGCACTGATGAATAAACAATCCTGTTGTTAATAGTGATGAAAGTGGCTTGAATAATATTAATTATTATTCTAAATAATATCCAGTAGAAAAGGATTTAATGGGGCTTCTTTTGGTTTAGTGTTGATAAAGACAAGCCTGTATCTGACAAGCCTGTATCTGACTCCTGCTGATGGTGTGTAGAGGTACAAAAGACAAAACAACACTATGATAAAGTGCAGATTTTTGACTGGCCCTTTAGCAGTTGGATTAAATATATTTGTATGAATGTCAGTAGATGAGTCACATTATATTTTTAGCATCTTCTACCACCTTGAATCTTACTTTTGTATGATATAAGAAAATCTCTATATTTCACAAGTGTCCTTCAAAAGCACTGAGAGTGAATTTATTGCTATTTAGTGTTGATGTATAAAACATTGTCCCTCACTCAGTGCTGCTTTACAAGCTTGTTTTCTGTGTTTAACCACTGGTTTCCCAAAACTTCACTCCGTTGTCATATGATAAAGTCTAGATACAAATTTAACCAAAGGGTCCCAAACTACTATTCTTCTCTATTTTCTCTTTCATATGTCGTTTTTTCACTTTTGTATGATTTGTGTGTTTGCTTTCAGGGACAGATACAATTAGAACAGTGAGCACTAGAGCTGAGCTCTGCCGTGGAGAATCATGGGCTCTGGAGGTCTGACTTTCAGATGTTTGCTTGTGGTGATCCTCATGACTCTGAGTGATGCCGGGCTGGTAAAGAAGATGATCAGACAACGACGTGATGCTCTGACGATTCCCGGCACTCACAACATCACCCTCCCAAACCAGTTCAAACCTGTCGTCTTCAACCACGTGTACAACATCAAGGTTCCGAGAAGTTCTCTGTGTTCAGTGGATCTGGACTCACCGGACGGCTCGTATCTTCAGCACAGAGATGATGTGTCTCGCTCGGAGGTGACGGAGCAGAATCAGATTGTCTTCACCCATCGCATCAACATCCCCAAGCAGGCCTGCAACTGTCAGGATGGACTGCCTGACCTGAAGGACCTTCTGAGTCGACTGGAGATGTTGGAGGGTGAGGTGTCCACACTCAGAGAGCAATGCAGTGCGGAGAGCAGCTGCTGTAGCGCGCAGGTCGCAGGTACACACTAGCTGCACTCTGTCAGATGTTTACACTGCCTTTGAGTAAATCAGAAACAGCAAAGTCTGTTCTTTAAGGAATGTTTCATGCAACATAAATATTCTGTCATTAAACACACACCCTCCTGAATCCTTTTGAAAGTTGTGGTCAATGGTGTTTCGCTGTGTAAAGATTCTTCAAGAAATACTATATTGTGTTTCACTAAAAACCAGAAGCAAGTATTTGGCAGAACAAGAGTGTGATTATGTCAGAATTTTCAATGTTGGGTTTAAGAGTAATTTTAGGGTCGTTGTTTATGAAGTTAATTTAATGCAGAGGATGTCACTGTACATTCTTGCATGCCTACTGGCAGGTTGTTTCTTTCATGTTCCTCTGCTTTTGCTTCTCAAGGTGCAGTGGGACTGAAGCCGTACTGCAGTGGCCGTGGAAACTTCAGCACTGAGATTTGTGCCTGTGTCTGTGAGTCGGGGTGGAAGGGCTCCAACTGTACCATTCCTCACTGTCCTGGAGCCTGCAGCGATCAGGGCCGCTGTGTTAATGGAACATGTGAGTGCTTTGATGGCTTTGCAGGTGCAGACTGCAGCTTGCAGACCTGTGCTGTCGACTGCGGCGAGAACAGACGGTGTATTAATGGAGTGTGTGTTTGTGACGAGGGTTTCTCTGGGGAAGACTGCTCTGAATCGGACTGCTTGAATAACTGCCTGGGCCGCGGTCGCTGTGTGGACAGTGAGTGTGTTTGCAGTGAGCCATGGACCGGCTTTGACTGCTCGGAACTCATCTGCCCCAACGACTGCTACGACCGCGGTCGTTGTGTCAACGGAACATGCTACTGTGACAAAGGCTTTACTGGAGACGACTGTGGGGCGGTCACCTGTCCCAGAGACTGCTCAGGCCGAGGTTTCTGCATCGACGGCCGCTGCGTATGCGATGCAGGATACACAGGTGAAGACTGCTCCACCTTGACCTGTCCAAACAACTGCAACCAGAGGGGGCGCTGTATCGACGGAGTGTGCATTTGTGACACAGGTTACCATGGAAAAGACTGCAGTAAGCTCTCCTGCCCAAACAACTGTAATGGCAGAGGTCATTGCATCGATGGCCGCTGCCAGTGCGATGTTGACTTCCGGGGGTACGACTGCTCTGAGTTCAGCTGCCCCAACAACTGTAATGATAGGGGGCGCTGCACAAATGGGCAGTGCGTGTGTGATGAGGGATTTACTGGTGAGGATTGTAGCATCAAAACCTGCCCATCTGACTGTTACGGACGAGGGCAGTGTTTAGACGGGAAGTGTGTTTGCTTTGCAGACTTTAATGGAGAAGACTGCAGTGAACAGAGCTGCCCAAGCAGCTGCCTGAACCGTGGGCGCTGTGTTGCAGGGCAGTGTGTATGCGACGAAGGGTTCACAGGAGAAGACTGCAGTCAGATGAAATGCCCCAATGACTGTCATGGCCGTGGAGAGTGTGTGGAGGGCCGCTGTGTTTGTCCAGATGGTTTTGCAGGGCTGGACTGCTCTGTTCCCACCTGTCGTGATAACTGTAATAACCGTGGTCGATGCGTCGATGGGAAATGTGTGTGTAATGAAGGTTTCGTGGGAGACGCCTGCAGAGAACGAGGCTGTCTGAATAACTGCAGTGGTGTCGGGCGGTGTGTGGACGGCCGCTGCGCCTGTGATGAAGGCTACATTGGGGAAGATTGCTCTGACGGTGAGACTGTCGTTTTCAAAAACAGAAAATTATTTGGGATTGATTAGTGATATTCATTAAAAAAAACAAAAATATTTAAACTAATTGACATCAAACCTGATTTGAATGTATGCAAACATAAATGAGGTTTGGGAATTAATAGGAAAATGTTTTACAGATCAGATGTGAGCTTTGGACATTCTGAACAGTAGAGGCTCAACATAGTTACTGTGTTTTTGTACAATGAAACTCATTTCTTGACTAGTAGCAGATGGTGTGTGACTGTGAGTTCTTTATCTAGAGGATCAGAGTGGTTGGGGGTGAGTTTTATTGGTTGGGGTGAGTTTTATTGGTTTCCAGCAACCACTGTAAACACTATAGTGTTCAACAATGAGCTCACCACGTCTCATCAGAGGTCAGTCTCAACAACTGATAAAATATTGACAGTTGATCTCTTTTCCAGTCTCACCTCCCAAAGACTTGAGCATCACTGATGTGTCCACGGAGAAGATGGATCTCTCGTGGAAGAACGAGATGCTGGTGACTGAGTATCTGATCTCTTATGGGCCGACATCACCAGGTGGTCTGCAGGTAGACGTCCGTGTGCCGGGAGATCAGACTTCAGCGACGGTGTCTGAGCTGGAACCTGGTATTGAGTATCTCATCAGTGTTCATGCCGTCCTCAACAACAAGAAGAGTGTTCCAGTCAGTGCTCGAGTGGCCACACGTATGTCCACACACACACACACACACACACACACACACTATCTGTGTTGTGAGAACATATACTGATACAATAAAATCTCTAGTCCTTTAGCCTAAACTTAACCATCACAAGTAACTGCCTAACCATGACCGTTGTCCTAAACCTTAACCTAATTCTAAACTTAACCCTAAAACCAAGTCTTAATCTCCAAACAGCCCTTTAAAGAGGTGTTAGATAGTGAGGATAGTCAAAACATTGTTATTGTTGACATTGTTATTAAGTGCTAATTTAAAAGAAATATTGCTTTTAGTCTCCTAAATACTGATTTGACATCAAAATATGGCATTTTGTAACCTTCATTCTTTCTGAACAGAACTGCCTCAGCCTGAGGGCCTGAAGTTTAAATCTGTCCAGGAAACATCCGTAGAAGTTTTGTGGGACCAGTTAAACTTTCCATTTGATGGCTGGGAGCTCATTTTTCGCAACACGGTTAGTTCTTGTTCACTAATTAATACCGACTTTAAGCGGTAAGAACAGCTTTTGTTCAGACTGCACACAAACTATGTTAACAATATATGCTGAAGACATGGGAAACATTCAGAGCTTTTGCTCAGTAAGTGCTATAAAACAGAGCTCAAGAAATACCCAGAACACAGTTAAATAACTGACTAATAAAACTAATAGTAAACATGTAGCTGTGCAGCTGCTGGTAGAACATGATGTTTCTCCAGCAGTGTGCTGATGTCACTGACTGTCTGGAAACACTTCTTCAGTTCATGAGGCTTTAGTGTTGGTGGAAGTTCTCCAGCAGTGCAGACACTCTCTGGTGCCACAGTTACATGACCATGTGTCATGCACCCCCCCCAAACACATTAAAACTAAGTCAAACAATTATAATAATTCAAATATATAATTACTGTAGTTTGTTTTTGTGTCTCTCTTTGATCTCAATAACAGAAAGAGGAGAATGGGAATGTTGTGAGCAGTCTAAACCCTTCACAGAGCAGCTTTAAGCAGACAGGTCTTGGTCCAGGTCAGGAGTATGAGGTGTCTCTGGGCATCATCAAGAACAACACAAGAGGACCTCAGACAAGCGCCACTGTCATCATGAGTAATCCTCCTTCTGTCTTCCTCATGAGCAATATTCCCATAAAAGTGCAATACGTTCCTTCAGAGCTTCATTTCATGTGTGTGACATGCCTGAGGTCAAAGGTGAAACAAGCTCAGCGATAAGAAATGAAAGGGCCAAGAAGAAGAGGCCATCATTTAATCTTTACCAAACATGTTCAGAATCAGAACTAAACTGAGAAATGTGGAAGGCAGCACAGCGTCTCTCTTGACATTTACTGCCTCTGCACTCATGAGAGATACTAAAACCAGCAGTCATGCATCTTCTCAAAGGGTTCTTGACCTCTGACCGCTGTTAGTGTATTTACAGGTTTTACTGCCTGTAAAAATGCTTCAATTTTAAGAAATCTGTGACACTGACTCTGCTGATTCATCTGTTTACTATGAAATGTCCCTCTCGTTTCAGTACCTCTCTGCATTTAGTGCAGAAAAGAAGACCATTAGGCAATTTGACTTTTTTGACAAAATGATGATAAAACATTTGAACAAAATCCCAAAGACACTGAAGGAGGGACCCAGACCCAAAACATGATGAGAACTGTGGTTAACTAACCCTCAGCCATCGAGAAAGAAATACAGTACAATACATCTAACTTTATTAAATTACCCTGAAATCCTCATTACATTAACTTAAAATAAGAAAAAACATTAATAAATAGATATATGCACAAGATAAATGATCTGAAACTGTAACTGCTCTTAAACAACTGAAAGCAAAATACTGATTAAAACATTATTTTGTGCTAATCTGTTGGAAATGTATTGTTAGTGAGGAATTTGTTGTGAATATGACAGCAGTATTATTATATTGTATATATATTTTATATATTATATAATTGTTTTTTTCCTGCTGTAGGAATGGATTCTCCAGGGCAGCTGTATGTTGGAGATGTCACAGATCGTTCGGCTGTGATTTCCTGGTCCGGTCCAGTCGCAGAGGTGAATGGATTCAGGGTGTCATACGGGCCGAGCTCAGACCCGTCAGTCCGCCGGGATGTCAACCTGCCCATCACAAACATGCAGTACAGCCTGGAGGATCTGAAACCTGACACAGAGTACACAGTGTCTGTCAGCTCCATGAGAGGCGACCAGACCAGCGAGCCCATCTCTGAGAGCTTCACCACGGGTACTGTAGAGTGCTGTAGAGATGTCTTCAACTCTGTTAGAGTGTGTTATGAGGTGATGTCATGTTATCTGATGCTGTGAGGAGGTGTCTGTGTGTTCAGGTCTGGATGCTCCTCGTGACCTCCGGGCTGTAGACCAGACGGATAACAGCATCACACTCGTATGGAAAAACAGCCGCTCATCCATTGACGGCTACCGGATCAAGTACGGCCCTATAACAGGAGGTGCCCACAGTGAAGAAATATCTCCTCGAGGAGCAGGAGAGACGTCACAAGCCACCATTACTGGTGATCACTCAAACGTGTTCATGTTACAGGCTGAATTCATGGAAAACAGCCTTAATAGAAATGATAGCAAACAAACCTCTTCACAGCTAAACCATTTTAGGTTGAAGGAACGTTTCCCTGATGTTTCTGTTAAGTAGCAAAAATTCTAGGAACATTCAAAAGGTCTCGTTTTTTAGACTTTGTATAAATGTTATTTATGTACATTTTGACTTTTTTCTTTTTTGCTTGGTTTTAGAAATTTTTTTAAAACCAAGCAAAAAAGAAAAAAGTGCAAATGTTTTCTTCTGTGAGAAAATGTTTTTGATATATATGATATATAATGTTACAGATGTTTTACTATCCTTCCTGCAATCACAGTTTTCAAGATAACTGTTTTGATAACTAAGAGAACTTTTAAAGAATGTTAGCCAATGTTCAGAGAACATTCCCTGTTAGCTGGGTATTTAGATTATGAAGAATATTTTAAAATATTGAAGAGAATAGAGCTTTATTCATTTGTTACCAGGTCGAGGTTGTAACAGTGCAAATTTTCACATACAGACACAACACTGAAACAAGACAGACCAATACAAACATGATTATGTTTACACCCACAAAAGCACACACACAGAGAAGAGTTCAGTGCAGGGCCGTTTAAAATATTTGAAATATGACAACAGAAAGTGACTGTCTGGCTGACAGTGAGGGGGTTTACCTGACGCTGTGTGTCGCAGGTCTGAAGCCCGGGACAGAGTACGGAGTCGGGGTCACAGCTGTAAAGAATGAAGCAGAAAGTGAACCGACCACAACGAACGCACTGACAGGTTAGATCAGTGCTCTACATCTGAGCTTCACACATCACACTCTGTTTTAAACATAAACCAGGACAGTAAGTCAGTCTGTTGTAAACCTGCTGTGTTTTTCTGATCCACACACACAGATCTGGATGCCCCGCGTGATCTGGCAGTACGAGACTCCACTGAAACCACCCTGGAGCTCGTCTGGAAGAGACCCAGAGCCAAGATCTCCAGCTACAGGTTAGCGTTTGCCTCTCCTGACGGCCGGCGTGAGGACATCGAGTTACCTGCGTCCACAACCACGTACACCCTGAACGATCTGCTCCCTGGTGTGCACTACACTGTTAGCCTGGTGGCAGAACGAGGCAGGAGGAGAAGCAGCGCAGCAGCTGTGACCGCGTCCACAGGTGAACCCTACCTGTAGAAGTGTAAACTTCCTGTTTTCATTTTATTTCAGTGTGATAACATTATTAGTCTGTTTTCAGGGATGGACATCAGAGACTAACTAACTTATATGTACATCTCTTTCCCCCTGTATCTTTGTAAGCTGTCTTTAAGCAAAGCCTCACAGTTCTGGATTACTGTAATGCTCCTGTCTGTATAATAATCCCTTAAATCTTCTCTTGATGTTGAGATTTGCAGCTGGTTTTATTCTGTCAGAGAAACAGCTGCTGTTCCTCCATGTTTTCATGTGTCTTTTTTACTAGCCAAAACAACAACTCAGATGACAGTGTTATTAGTTTGGGTTTCTCGACAGCTTGTTCTCCAGGAGTAGATACGAGGATCCGAGCGGCATTCTGACCGTGTTTAAATTGATGTATATTGATGTAAGTCTGATGGATTTGATCTGATGTGGGAGTCAGATAAACTCATTGGCTATGATAGTTACACTGAATAACTAAATGATTTCTTCGGGAGAGCAGGAAGGAGGTTCATTCGAGGTGATTTTATAAATAAAACTGGTGGTCTTATGCCATCCACAGAGTATCAAGTAAGATAAGCACAGATCTTCACTCATTGAAGCAGTTGTGATTACAGCTGTTTCAGTTCAGTTGTATCCAGTAAGTTACTGTCATTACTATTAAATGAACCTTCTTTTAGTCAATGCTGATGTCAAGACAGGTACATCCATCTCAAAAAACCAGTCACCTACCAGAAAAACAATATTACTGATGTCTTTCATTTAAGTCATAGACTGCTAGTCATCATCTCAGCATCAGTTCTGCACGATTGTTTAATGGTGATGAGTTCGGAGTAAAAACTGAAGCATCAGTGCCTGACAGTTCCTGCAGTTCCATTAACATTGTAGTTCATGCTGGAAATGTGACCTGAACGTGTTTGTGTCACAAAACAGCTGCAGGATTGTCTTTCCTTGGGCATATTGCATCAAGCAATAATATCCACAAAATTATATCCACAAATGATAAGTGTTTTATTTGAATATTATTTCTTTACATAAGTAAACTCTCATAAGTTTGTTTTACCTCTATGTCTTTATTCCTGTCATTTAATGACATCTGCTTTTATAAACCAGCTTTTCCTACAAGACTTTGGCAAGCTCAGCTAATGTCATTGTGTAAATGTGATTTACTTCTGGTGACATTAACATTTGTGATTTCTTTGTCTGTCAGAGGAAGAGATGCCCTACACTGGCAGTCTGAGTGTGTCTGATGTATCCTGGGATAGCTTTAATGTGTCCTGGACCATTGAGAAGGGCCTAGACTTTGAGAGTTTTGTGATTGAAGTGGCAAATTCGGCAGGTGGCCCAGAAACACAGAAGCTTTCAGTATCTGGTGATGCTCGTAATTTGTGGATGTCTGGGCTCAGCCCCAACACATCCTATGTAATTGCATTATACAGAGTTCACCAGGGCTCAGTTCTGGGCCCACTCTACACCGAAGCAGCCACAGGTACCTCTGCTTTACTGATTATGAGAAATCTTTCATCCACTATCTTGCCTTTTTTCTTGATCTTTTCTCTCTTGCTGACCTTATTCATTCTTACTGGGAGCTGTGGTGTCAAGCAGGTGCTTCTGTGCCCTGACATTTCCTTTAATCCACCTTTTAAGCGTTCCGGTTGCATGGGGCCAATGAGAATGCTGAATGACACACTTAACATTGTTGTTGGCTTGTTCATATTATTTGTTGACTACAAAACAACTCATTTGAACAAACCTAACTGATTATCACCTCTCCTGTTTCAGCCACTGTGTTAGTTCTGATCGTGGTACATGTCACATTTTAATCCATGTAGTTTCGGTCACTGAAATCAAAGCTGTGTGTCGAGGAGAATACGTGTCGTTAGCTCATCTTATGATCGGTTACAGCTGCTCATATGCATGATGCCCATCTTTTGATGTGCTGCAGTGACTGCAACAGTTCATCATGTCAAATTTCATTCTGTTCATTATCTTCTACCAGCATCAGAATTTGATGTTAAATGAATGATTTTAATATTGTGTGTAAACAATTAGGAAAGTAAATTGGGTCAATTTCCATGTTGAGTTTAAGAGCTTTATACAGCACTACTGCTTGTTTCAACCTTAATCAGTGTTTTGATGTGGAAATGCTGGTCAACATCACGCTCCACACACTGTAACCCAAGATGTTTTACAATATAATGATTATTAAAGTTAAATAACTAGCCTCACGTTCAACGTTCTAATATTGTAAATCATTTATATTCTGCTCGTCCATCTAAGGGATGTTTCCTCTAACATGTCTACTAACTTTTTTTGAACTTTTGAACTACCTAGTTCATATTGTGACTAGTTTGCTGGAAACACCAGATTTGTTCAGACTGCTTGACTTACTGCTGAACATGAGATCTGATTGGATGGAGCGAGCATTGTTCAGGGTGACAGTAATCAACAAGAAAGAACGTCTTCATGCTTGTTTTGTGTGGATTGTTACACATGCACTAACACACTTATTGGCCTGTTTTGACACTACAGTGAACAAATGCTGTGAAATAGAGATATTTTAACCAAATATATCTGCTTTAAATGTGTTGTTATAGCTCTTCATGTTTATATCACACTGGTTTATCCCACCATAATTTAAAACTTCAAATCAAAGAAATTCTGGTTTTCTTTCAGAACTAGTTATTATTTAAGTCTTTACAGGAAGGAGCAGGTAAATTTTCCCACAATTCATCCTGATTTTTCCAATATTGATGAAAGTGATGAAAGTCAAAAATATGCTTGTCCAAACAAAAGATACCGCTGCAGGTACTTGGGCTGTTTTTAACAGAATCTGGATTAACTCTGTCTCCAAGCTCCAGCCATTGGCAGTCTGTTTGTGTCTAATGTAACATCAGAGTTTCATCATTTCATGAACTAAAACAGGAGAAGATATTGAGAGGTTTATCCTGGAGATCATAGACTCCAGCTGGCAGAGAGAGACAGTTGAATAAAATCTATCCCAAAGTACACAATCACAGCAGTCAGTGCACTCAGGCTGAACACTGATTATATCGTCTGCCTCACTAGAGTTGTTGCCTCCACAGGTAACTGCAGTTCTCTCTTTTCATGCTGTTTTGTTTATGAAAAAGAGTGAAAATCATGAGTGATAGTTCGTTTAGAAATGAAAATTCTCTCATTTACTCACCCATATGTCATTCTTTTCATTTGCAGAGGTGATTCATTTAAAAGCTAGCATAAGGCATCTGAAGTCTTGAGGTCGTATCACCTATATCAGAATCAGAATCAGAAAACTTTATTGATCCCGCAGGAAATTGCTTCAATGGTGGTTCTTGTCATTTTTGGAACTTTTAACAGTGTAAATTGCTCTCCATGTGTACAGTATGGGAAACTGTACTGGAATGTCAGTTAGCATCACAGAACACATCTCTAAAACTGCTAGCGGCGGAGTACGAGAAACAAACATCAACAGCTGGCTTTCTTCTCTCTGTAGCGGACAAGGGTGATGTTTTTAAAAATACAAACATTCTTCCTAATGCTTTGAAAAGCACAGTGTACTTATTTTAACTTATTTGCAACTTAATGTCTAAAGTTATGTCCGGTCGATGAACTCAAAATTGGGGCTAAATTGGGCCCCATAGTATTGTCTGAAACGCAGTAATACTAAACATAAGCGTGGCAGCTGAGCAACTTTTTTCATCCTTTCTACATATGGTACAGTATGTAACAAACTTCTGATCTTGCAGTTACTGCAGAATGAGCTGTACATCCTCATCCTGTATTATCCCCTCCTCCTGTGTTGACCACCTGTCTCAGCACCTTTTCCTAAAGACCAAAACCTCAGAATTTCTGACATCACACCGTACACTTTTCATTTGTCCTGAGCAGCACGATCACTCGAGACCTGTCAGACTCCTTCAGCTGGAGGCACGAGAGGTCATAGTGCCGGGAAACCAGACTTTTGGGCTGATTATTGGTATTGGCCATGAGGTCAGTGTTACTGGGATGACAGGGAATGGGTTGCAGTCTCGTCCAATCACCACAGTGGCTGTCACAGGTACCTCACTCTGCTTCTCTGCTAACTTTCAGATGTTTCACAAGCAAAGCTTGAATCTATGTATAAATTAAGTGGGAAAAAAATAAGAATGCTGTCGTATTAGTGTTAAATTACTGTCACTGTAGCCTGGCATTGTAGCTAGTTTTACTCATGTGAAAAAATGTTAGTTTGTAAGTTAGTTTGCACACCTCTTAAAGTGGCAGAGATTGCAAAGTGCTTCAGATGTAGATTACAGCTTTGGTTGGGATTCTTCTACACAACAAACTACCTCTTTAACATGTTCCTTGGTATATCTGCCAGCTCTCATCCATCAATAAAACCTTTTGCTCTGTTCTGCTTGTAAGAATGTTGGTTCACTGGTCTCATTTTCTCAAAAAATATGAGCAAACACTCGTCTGTTGCTATATTTAACTGTTTTCTACCAAAATGAGTGAACCTGAGTATCAGGGTGTGATAAGATCTGAGATCTTTATATAGCAATATAAGTCTAGCAAAGACAAACCAAATCCCAGATTGTTAAAATTCAGCTTCACAGGAAAACTAAGTCTAATATGATGCAGCCCAGCAGGAAAGAGTTTGTGTGAGGCCAGAAACCACATCTCGCATGAGAAAGACACAGACAGACTTGTGTAAATGACATTCTGGCATTCATCTTTATTGGTGATGAAAGTTATGTGTTTTTTTTAAAGAACTAAATGTAATCATATTGTAATCATATGCAAAACAATTGAATATTTTAAAATAATGGCTCACTACTGACCTGAAAATACTGGCAAACGCTTTCATGTTATTTCTATTAAATGTTTATGGCTGTTGAAACAGTTGAGCAAAATCATCCATTACTGACCAATAAAGCAATGCCTGATGGCTCCTCTGTCAAGCGTTTGACTAACACAGGAAATAGTCATCAAACTTCTTGATGCATGAGGAATGGGTGGAGACTGGCACGTAGCTGAAATCAAAGTCTGTCTTAAACTCTTTCCCAATTAAGAGATGGAAAAAGATACATTTTCCTTGTCAATCAGAGGCTGAACCAGAGATTGAGCACCTTCTGGTGTCAGACGTCACCCCAGAGAGCTTCCGACTGGCCTGGACTGCTGAAGACGACGTCTTCGATCAATTTGTGCTCAAAGTTAGAGACTCAGGAAAGCTGTCTCACCCTCAGGAGTTCATTGTGCCTGGTGATGAAAGAGCCAAAGTTTTGTCACAGCTTTTGGGGGGAACTGAGTATGAAATTGAGATATATGGTGTCACATTGGAACATCGCTCCCAGCCGATTACTGCTGTAGCAAGAACAGGTATTATGTTCAGAATCATCAGACAAATAAATAAAGCTAATGAGCTGCACCATCTCTGGATTTGAGGTGCTTTTCTGCCTGCAATGTGATGAAGGTATCAACTTTAACAGATTGTAAACAGGTTCGGAGGTGTCATACTTTGACATGATTTGAAATGTATCTGTCGTGATATGTTTCAATCCCGGGTTAAATGTCAACATGAAACCTTGTTCACAACTAATTTTACTCCAGCAATGTGTCATTTTAAAGTAAACATTTTCAAAATAACCACAATAAAACAAAAGAAATAGACTCTGACTATTCATCAGGAATTGATTGTAACAAAAAAAGCACATAAAGAAATCTTCATTGTTTTACAAAAATGTAACAAACACAGTTTTTTGTTGTTTTTGCTTGGAAGTAAATAAGGTCAGTTGGTTTGGATTTCATGTTGGCTGTGACCTCGCATGCTTTCAAACTTACAAAGGAAACATTCTGTGAGTTTAAATGTGCGATTCTGCTCATATTCATTTCACTACTAAACCAGCAAGCTGCATTTTTCTGTATGAGGGTTGCTGGGAAACGTGGTTTTAATTGTTCTGTGTGTCAGCATGTGAAGAACTAATGACTGATTCTGTGTTTATGCGAGTGCTTTCAACATTATAACTTGCATTGTTTTTCATTGTCTCGCTCCAGGTTACATTTGCGGAATGTAGTTGAATAACTTTGGCATGATCGTTCATTTAAAAATAGAAGCACTTGGAGTTTGTGGATGTTCCTGGATTAAAAAACAGACTTTCACTATTAATGAACTAATGAATCTTCTCTTTAGGCCATTATCTTTGCACCAGGGAAAGTGTCCTTTTGTATCTTTATTGCTAGATCTTTATTTCTTTTGTCCGGGTTCCAGTAACAGTTTGGATTAATTTTATAACCTAATGACCATGAGGATCCTGGGTCAGGATCTCATTTTCCAAACCTCTCATGTTTCTTTTGTGTTTCTATGACCTACATCTGTCCTCTGCCTTCTGCCAGGTTTTGGAGCTCTACGAGACCTTCGATTCTCTGAAGTAAAGAATACATCAGCCGTGGTGTCCTGGACTGTACCTCATGTCCAACCAGATTCTTACAGAATCACTTACATCCCATTTCAAGGAGGTGGGTGCTGGCCTCCCTACAGTGCTTGAATTGTAGTTTTGCACTCTGGCTGTAGTTTTGCGCTCTGGCTGTAGTTTTGCGCTCTGACTGTAGTTTTGTGCTCTGATTATAGTTTTGCGCTCTGACTGTAGTTTTGTCATAATGGTTAAATATACATCAGGTACTCCAATAATACAGACAGTGGATGGAACACAGTCTCAGGTTCGACTGATGAATCTGACCCCTGGAGAGAAATATCAGGTCTCAGTTATTGCAGTCAAAAGTCTGGAGGAGAGTGAACCTGTGGCAGACACTTTTAGAACAGGTGAGCTTCACAGAACCTGTCATGTCAAACTGCTGAGGTATTTAAACACAACACCCTAGCAACCATACAGCAGTGCTGTTAACCACCCAGAGCAGTGTTTTATTGACAAACACTGCAAATTATCCACAGAAAATGTACAAATCTAGTTACATATGTACTGTATTATAAAACCAGCCTTGCAAGGAATCAAATCTGTTTATAATATATTTTTCTATATATAGCTTTTGCTTTAATGAATAATAATATGTTCTTTCTCATGGTCAGCTCTAGATACACCACACAGCCTGACTGCTGTCAATGTGACTGACACAAAGGCGCTGTTGCTATGGCGGCCCACCTTGGCAACTGTGGACGGTTATGTCATCACGTACAGTGCAGACTCAGGTGAGAATCAGCTGCTCTTCTGCGGTCTGTGGTGTTGTTTTTATTGTGTTTCTCACTCAAGTGGTTCAAGTGGAGCTGGTCAGTTTCTGCTTTGACATGTTTGATTGTGTTTTTCTGAAGTGTCACCAGTGTCAGAGCAGGTGTCTGGAAACACAGTGGAACATGAGCTGAGCTCTCTCACTCCAGCCACTGCATACACTGTGAGTGTTCATGCCATCATAAAGGATCAGAGAGGTGCCCCAGCAACCACACGCTTCACAACAAGTGAGTTTTATCTGGACAGGAGCAGTTCAGAAACATTGCTGGTGTTCCAGCGCTCCCTGTTGGTGAAAAGAAATCCCAGTTTAAGGCTCTGTTGTGTGTACCATGTGCTGTACTATATACTGTACTGTACACTATACTGAATGTCGTTCTGTACACTGTACTGTACACTGTACTGTACACTGTACTGTACACTGTACTGTACACTGTACTGTCTGTGGTTCAGATGTGGATGCTCCTCGTGATCTGGTTGCGAGTAATATTCAGACTGACAGTGTTCTGCTGAGCTGGAAGCCACCGCGGGCAGCCATCACGGGTTACATCCTGACCCACCAGTCATCTGACGGCACTGTCAGGGTGAGAGAGAGATTTCTGCATACCAGTAACTTTAAAACGCTGATGGTTGCCCCACTTGACTAAGACTTTTAGCTTGTGTTATTGTTACAAGCATATTCATTTTGATACTATTCATGCATCAGATAATAAAATATTTTTTCTGTCTAATGTAATGACACTTCAGGCACATGTCTATAGTCTTTATACTCATAAAGACATTTTAGTCTCCCTTGTATTCCCCTGTACAGGTAGAGTTATATGTGTTCAATATGTTAAATATAGAATAAAAACCAGAAAGAACTTTGACCTCATCAGAACATCTCTGATGTATTGAAGCAGGAAGTGAGTCTGGAACCATCAGCCACGTCACACAGCCTGTCTGATCTTAGACCTTTAACTGAACACACAGTCAGACTGCAGGCGCTTACTGATGGCCAGAGAAGCAAGAAGATCTCCACTGTCTTTACAACCGGTCAGTTCACACACACACACACTCACACAAACACTCGTTTTATGCCTTAGGGGGACCTTCCATAGACATAGTGACTTTTATACTGTACAAACTGTATATACACTGTTTTTACATTTAAAAAAGCATCATTTAGTATGTTTTATAATCAGCTTCTCTTGTGGGGACCGCTGGCTTGTCCCCACAATGTAGGTACACACACACACACACACACACGATTGTTGTTCATTATCACAGACTGCGTGAAGATTCTTTGAAGTTAAAGTCAAGTTTTGTTCCTTGTGTTTTTTCTTGTAGTTGAAACACTCTACAGGAATCCAAAGGACTGTTCACAGACTCTTCTGACCAGCGAGTCGTCCTCTGGTCCATACACCATTTATATAAATGGAGACGAAAAACAACCAGTCCAAACTTACTGTGACATGACCACTGATGGAGGGGGCTGGATGGTAAGTCTGGACTGGGCATCAGCTCAGTGGAGGACAGGCGGGGCTGAGAAGTGAAACCTGTAAACTTCATTCAGTTTAAGTTATACAATTGTGCTCCACATACTGTAACTGTATATTAAACATCAAGTCTCTTCTGATTGGTGCTGATTGTGAAAAAAATGACCTGTTAGGACACACCTGGTTAAGCTGCTAGTATTCAGAAGTGACTTTAAAATAGACATCATTTGTTGGCTTTTAACATCTCAGTTTTCATCAGGTCTTTCTTAGGCGTCAAAGTGGCAAGATGGATTTTTACAGGAACTGGAGGAACTACTCAGCAGGGTTTGGTGATATCAGCGATGAGTTCTGGTTAGGTGGGGCTCTGTTTTTAACATGCCAGTGTCGTTACAAGATTATAACCTTTTTTATCATAGCAGACTGCTGACTGTGCTAACAGAGAGTAACAGAAATGCTGTGTCTTTATCTTCCAGGGCTTTCAAATCTTCACAAAATCACAGCAAGTGGTCAGTATGAGCTGCGTGTGGACCTGAGGGATGGACAGGAGGCAGTATTTGCTCAGTATGACAGGTTTTCTGTCGGAGATCCTCGTTCCCGATACAAGCTCCAGATTGGTGCATACAGCGGAACCGCAGGTGAGTGCATGAAAATCATTTCTGTAGAAGAGCTGTAAGAGGTTGAAGATCTTAAGCATGATGATTGAAGGGTGACGTTTTCTTCTGATGTTGTGTCTGTTCAGGTGACTCCTTGACATACCATCAGAACAGACCGTTCTCCACCTATGATAACGACAATGACATTGCTGTCACCAACTGTGCGCTCTCTTACAAGGGAGCGTTCTGGTATAAGAACTGTCATCGTGTGAATCTGATGGGAAGATATGGAGACAACAGTCACAGCAGAGTAAGAATCTCTTACACTCACATTCCCCAATGCTTACATACGGCAGCTTAATAGCACAGAAATGACTTCCTGCGTAGACCAGTTGTGTGTTATTAACTGTGAAGTGTAACTCTTGAGGCTCTGTGGCACATTTCATACAGCATCACAAGCAACAACATTGGCTTAACCAATAGTGTTAGTTTGGACCTAGTTGTTTATAGTAACAGACCACCAAGTGTGTTTGCACAAGTTTGTGTTCAATAATGCTTATATATTAATACAGTAATGCTTATATATATTACATATACTGCCCAATAATACTGAAGTACAGCAATAAAATACCATAACACTTTACACCCCCTGCATCTATGACAACAAAATGTGACGTGACATTATTCAATTAAAATGGTCTGTTTGAATTCACAGGGCATTAACTGGTTTCACTGGAAAGGTCACGAGCATTCGATTCCCTTCACAGAGATGAAGATCCGACCAGTGAATTTTAGAAATTTGGAAGGCAGACGGAAGAGATCATAGACTTGTTATGAATAGAATAGATTTCTCCCTCTTTCTCCTTTCTTCAGAAAAAAGCACATGCGGTCTCTCACGATAGAAACTTCCAGGCGAAAGAGTTTCGTCAGTGATATGTTCTTACAATGCACTCGTTTAAAGGTGGAATGTTCTACATAAACAATGTCTTATAAGGAACGTGAAGTTTGTTTCATGGTTAAATGTTATTTGCATTGAATAGTGACACCTTTAAGTTAAAAATGTCTTTGAAAAACACCTCAAAACCAAATCTGTAAATCTTTGAGTCCAGTCCCCACTGAGATTAGTGATGTCATATTTCTTTAACCCCCGCAGCCAATCATCACCTTGCTGTGGTTTGACATAGGCATGAGTGTTTAGAGTGTGTATGATACCATGATGGCGATGAAAACAAAACTGACAAGCTTTCTTTCTTTCTGTTCTTTCTTTCAATTTCATTTCTGTTTTCTTTCCCCCTTCAGATTAAAATTATAATATCTGTATCTCTCAAAGCAAACATGTTGATGTAAAGTTACTCCTGAATGTGTTCCAAAAATGGGAAATGTAAGTTTTTAACCTTTCTTAATTTGATGTTGGTACACTTCCATTTTAACTATTAAAATGTAAAAATCAAGAAAATAATTCTTGAAACGATTTCTTGCTACAATAAAATACTTTTGTTAATAATCATTAATGTTCATTAATCATTAATTATTTAAAATGTGTTTCTGAGACGGTTGTCATAAATCATAATTTTTGTTCTTTTCCACACTGACTATCTGAGCAAAGTATGACTTTTGAGACGGTAAAATACCAACAGCCACAACTGGAATTTGTGAAATGTTCTTTTTATGTTTTATGACAAGTTTGTGCATCTCACAGAGAAACATACCAGATCAAATGAAGAAAGGAAAAGTTTTAGAATAAAGCAAACAGTGAAAAGTTGAGTGAGTCACACTGACATTCATTATTGTGTCAGTTTTTGATAAATATAACAACCACATTCACAACATTTTACCTGTTAAACTGCAGAAGTTTAACAGATCACTTTGTAAAATGCAACAATTCAGGGGTGTGTACATATAATCTGAGATTTCATCTATTTATAAATGATCTAATAATGTAATTTGCCACAAATCACGTGATCCAACTGGAAAACTAAAACACAGCAGATTATAAAACATTACACATTAGAGACACATACATTCAATCAGCACTTCACCGTTCATATTTGACACAAATGTCACAGAAATACTGTATTGAACTTTTAATTCATGTCCTAAAGTTGAACTTTTGATCCAATTTTGATCTTCAACTCTGAGAAACTTCAGTATTAAGACATTGTTAAGCAATCAGATTATTACATGGCATTGCATGTACAAATTAATTAATTACTGACAATTTACTAAGAGTAAGATTTAGGTTTTAAACCACCATGACTGCACATGTACAACTATAAATAATAGGCATTAAATATAAGAAAATAGAAGTAAACTGTACATACATTACTGTATAAAGATCCCTTCAAGAGTGTATGGTTATATATAAAGATTTATACGTTATATAATATGAATATATATCTGCTTTTATTTTCAAGAATAGAAGCAGTGTATCATTTAGAATAATAAGCATTATGTTTATATTTAATGTATTTCATATTTCTAATGTATGTATGTCGTGTCACTCACTGAATGAGCAAACAGTTTGTGATATGCATCATGTGCGCTTGCAGATTGACGCCTCTCATACACAGAGAAGTCTCAACTGTTGTCATAACTGATTTAAAATCAACCGATTCTGATGATGTTATTTCCTCAATAGCAAATATAAAAGAGAAGTTTTCAAATGCTTGATCCAGTGTGTAAATCTTATAAGAGCTCAAATGTAGCCTACAAAATACACTAATTGCCTTATATGTCATTTGGCAGTGAACAATTAAAAAAGAATAAAATATAAACTCTGTGGAACCAGCAAACACCACAAACTCAGGCGCTGATGTATTATGTAAACTGTAGAAATATTCGTATATATACAAAAGTAATAACAAGACCTGTCGTTATAAATATACAAAATGTAAAATGTTGTATTAAATGTGCACGAGACTCCTGCCCAGCTGTTCTAACAGAACCATTTTACAGACACCATATACAGATTTGTAACATTTTTACCTTTAAACCTCAAACTATCTTCCACAGACGTATCCAAACACAGTAAAAGGAAATCCACAATCATTAGCCTCACTAGGATTAGTCCCTACTAGTCCCAACATGTGAAACTGTTTCACCCTTTGAAACACATCAGCACTGGGCAAACACGTTTCCAGATCAAGTGTGCTGGACACGTTTGTGTTCAGAAGAAACATTCAACAGCAAACACAGAATCTGAACACCTTCTTCTTCTCTCTGATTTCGAGAAGAATTCTGTATAATAAATATTCAAACAGCACTGGGAGTACTAGATTTTTATTGGTCGCTAAAAAACGTGTGTCTAACAGTGTCTAACAGGTGCAGCACATGTAGAACTTTAGAAATGATCTTTTCAATTATGCAAAATCGGCCATGTTCTGCACTGGCTTCTCGATTACAGCCACAGATAAGACAATCCGCTTGGATCTGTGTGATCTCTGTTCACACTGTGTAACTGGAGCGGACTTCACGTTCAGTTCCAGTGTTGAATGATTTTTTTCTACACAGAGCTCTACTGACCCCTTTTGGATCTATGCACCCCTTGCATTTACATCCCACACACGCTCGCTAGCAGGTTTGCAGAGTTTTGTGACAGCTTAACTCATGCAGGGAAGTGTGTCCATACAGACAGTATGAAATACATCTCCTGCTGGGGTAAAGCAGCTGGGAAACTCAATCCTGCATCAAAGAAGCACCATCCAACCATCATGCCACCAGTGTGCCACGATCCTGGACAGGAGAAAGCTAAAGGCCAGTGAGGTCCACGATGGCTTTGATGAAGATGGTGTCATCACGTATGTACGAGTTCTTGCCCTCCAGCTTGGAGAGCGGGCAGAAGAGCGGGCAGCCGCTGGCGATGTTCATCTCACTCACCGGCCTCTGGAAGGAAGAGGAAGTGATGTCAGGGCGGAAGGCGTCGATGATGTGCTCTCTGTTACTCTGGTCCAGCAGCATCAGTGTCACCTGGAGGTAAGAAAGAACATTTCATCATGCAGCAGATCTCAAATTTCATTTAAATTTAAACTTAAATTTTAAAAATTGTAAAAATTTAAAAGAAACTTAAATCTTTTTTGTTGAATCTCTATTTATCAATTTGATGTATTTCCAAGTAAAACAGAATATTCACCAGAAATGAATACTGATGTATATACTGTATATATACATATATCTAATATTCAGTAATATATTTTTTTTTCAGTATTTTAATATTCTAATATTACTTTGTATACAAATACTTTGACTAATAATTAAATTATTTTTTAAGTTTATTTTCCATTTATAAGAGAATCCAGCACTCCTGTGTGTTATATAGTAGTATAAAATGTTACTTGTATAATGTTAATTGTTGCTCCCCAACACTACATGTCATGTGACTTTTGGATCTGATGTAAAAATGTAGTGAAGCACCTTCTGGTTGAAGGGCCATTTCAGCAAAGCATCACTCATTCCCCTCATGAGCACAAAGAACAGAGACAGATGAGATCCACGGCCTGTTCCGTCCCCATTCAGATAGATCCGCAGGCACATCTTATAGCCGTATTTACTGGTGTAAAACGCTGAACCAGAGAGGAAAGAATCTGAATCACATGCTTCTCTTACTCTAGTTTTCTACTTTTAAACATAAACCTCACAAAATGTTGTTGGATTTATGCTTTAAAACAAGTAAAAACTATTTGATGTATTGGAATAGGATATATTTTCTGAAATGAAATCTTTCTCATGCAGTGTATTTACAATGAGAATCTCTCTGTTAACATGTGTTTTTTACCAGGTGAAAACATGGCAGGAGCTCGGCCAGCCACTGCGTCTTGTCTCTTCTTGGTGAAATCTGAAATCCTCCAGATGAAGACACCATCAAACGTGGTGGCAGACATCTCCCGTAATCTGCCCTCCATCTCAGATACAGTCAGATCTTTAACACCCACCTGCCTCTCCAGCTGACGCACCTGTGCCGGTCAGACAATTTAAAGTTTTTTCTTCATGTGGGTGATGAGTTTAAATTCTAAACAACTGCTGTAAGAACAAGCTATAAGCACTGCACTATCTACAGCACCCGCACATGTGGTACAGTAGCCGGATCTAGTATCTGTTTATGGATGTAGTGTAGCCGCAAGACAAACTGACAATTGGACCCAAGCTCAAATTATAAATCATTATTATAATAATTATTATATAATTATTATAAATTTACCATTGTGAATAGGGGTAATATAAGTTTGTATTGAACACTGGTCTGTCATGTACTTGCTCAGTAACTGATTCTTGTTTATTTTTAACCAAAACGAAGTTACGAAATTGCAGTTTTTCATGTTATTTCCATGTGAGAAGGTCATTTGATATGATTTTAGCATTTCAACAAGCTGATTCCAATGTGAAGTTTCCAAAAGATGCATTTACAGAACTAAAGATTTATACTGACAATATTAAACTACAAGAAGTTTCAGCTTATATTACAAAATGACCAAAAACAGGCAGTATGCTATTCATCTCAGTACAGCCGTCTTTATTATCGTCAAGACAACTCACCTTGTTACTAAGAGCCTCAATTTTGTCCTGGTCCAGTCGGTGCTGCCGGTTACTGGCTTCCATGGTGGTGGCGAAGCGCTCCACTTCTCGATTCAGCACACACACCACATCCTCAAACGTCCCCGCCTTCACCTCCAGCTCCTGACACCGCCGGCCCAGTTCTGCCACCTTGGTCTTCTCACTGTGGAGCTGGAGCTCTAGGGCTGCGCCCACGGAGCTGGGCAGAGGGGTGAAGGAGGTGGGCAGGGGAGGAGGGGGCTGAGTGGGCACAGATGAGGCTGAGGGGACCCCCTGCACGGGAGGTCCGGCTGGGCCGGGGATGGCGCTCAGCCCCCTGACTCTGGCTTCCAGGTCTCTCAGAGCCTGATGCAGCTCGTGGGCTTTGTGTCCGGCCAGCTCCAGATTCTGGGGCTGCAGGCCTTCCAGACTGACCTTCATACCCATGATGTAGTGCAGCAGCAGGTTGAGATGTTCGTGAGCACAGGAGCGCTCATGCTCGTGGATCTTCTCCTTCTCCACCTTTAAGGTGAAATTAGAGTCATATCGCAAATATTTCATATCGCGAAGCTAAACTTCTTCACATAATTTATATTAAGCTATCTAAATAATAACATCTGCTTTAAAGATGCAGTAAACGATTTGAAATCATGTGATTTCAACACACGATCCTTGTGTTAAAAATTGCATTTGCAAGTTTTGATACAAATCATTTAAAGTGTCTTTACAGAAACTCACATGTTGGTCTGTTTGAATGCCAAACCAGAACAGACACTTACTGTCATATCACAGCCAACCACATGATATCTGCACGGAGTCCTGAACTTACTGCACAACTTGATGTGATCAACATACTATAAAAAAGAGCAAAACAGAACAGCAGAAAATGACATGATGTTCTATCCTGACATGTGCTTCTGTGCTACTCATAGAATGACTGTTACTCAATGATAATCATCATGTTCAGTGTAACACACCTTTTCTCTGGGGATTTTCTTCTTAGCACACCCTTCACAGATCATGGGATATTTAGGACAGATTTCATCATGTGCCTGTAAAAACACATTCATTTGTGACAATACATCACCTGATGTTTCTCAGGTCGTTCATTTACACTGATGTTTCTGAAGTGGAACGGTTCTTTACAGTATTTACAGTTGAGGGTTCTCTCAGGTCGTTCATTTACACTGATGTTTCTGAAGTGGAACGGTTCTTTACAGTATTTACAGTTGAGGGTTCTCTCAGGTCGTTCATTTACACTGATGTTT
>JAZGTJ010004308.1:0-31402 GCA_036877575.1 Botia almorhae | reverse complement strand
GGGACGATCCCTGTGTGCCGCTCCTACTGGCGGATATGTTAATATGATAATCGTATATCCGTATTTTAATAAGTCTAGGTAAAATATATAAGTTTAGTTACATATGTTTATTTGGTTAAATATAATGTTATTTTAATAGTTGAATGTTGTTATGCTAATAATTTACTGTAGTGTAGGCCTATAAAGTCCTCAGGACCCAAGATGACACAGAACTAATAAAATTTTAAATGCTTGTTTGTTTAAAATCTGCTTAACCAAAATGCCCCATCTTTGAAATTAATGGTCTAACCATAACCGCAAGGATGAGTGGAGAAACTCATTAAAAGCACAGATGAACATTAACCTGGGAAAGAGATAAATTACTGTCCCACTGACCTTAGAAATCTCCAGATTACCATGCTAGGGTCATTGAGGCTACAACTGTGTGTGTGTGTGTGTGTGTGTGGATGCTCTAGTCTAGCATAACTCTTCATTTTCCTGCTCAGCTCCTCTTGCAGCTAAATGGCCTTACACGTCTTATAAATCGGTGCATTTATCTGTTGAACCACAACACAATTGCTCAGGTTATTAGAAATTCTATAAAGTTTAATGCCAAGCCCTGCAAATATTACGGTCTGAGGACGTTCTGACTGCCACTTGGGTTTGTTTGCACCCGATCTACTGTAAAAACAGCAGCATAGACAAAAGGGCAGTTTGTAGACGCTGTACTTCTGTTGATGTCAGAAAGCCAAGAGGTGTAACTGATTCGGGTGGACTGAAGTAGTGAGTAACTACAGTGTGCTGTAAGATGTGGTTTGTGTGTGTAATGTAGTTTTTTAGAGAATCCTGCAGAAGGAAAGTCAGTTTACAGTTAAATCATAATAAAAATGAGGCCATGGATGACAGATGGATAATCTTTTGAAGTATTAACATTTTAGAATTTCCTGTGCTAAATGTGTACAGAGTTGAGCTGTACGTAACAGTTTGTTTGGAGTGGGTTGGTTAACTGTTCTGTTTTTATTGGTTTTCAGTAACTTTGAACTAATGTGGTCTGTTGAACAGGTAAATGAGTTACTAGACATCTAGTAATTGATTACAAACTGGGCAAGAGGTTTGTGCGTGTTTGAGATCTTGGATGTGTGTTGATTGTGGTTGTTTGTTATCGCTTTGCTTGTTTTGACAGCCTCTATTAACTCCTAGAAGTTACTTATTTGCTGATGTAGTATTTATGACAGCGATCAGATAGTATTTTGTTTGGCGAAGGAAATTGAGTTGTGAAAGCTTGTTCGCGCCTGTAACACTCACACACACACACACACAAACATCACGCAATATGTCGTAGATGCTCATTCTTTGTAGCAAAACTGAAAAAAAAATTGTTCTTTAAATCAGTCACATTCATGGATCAAAACAGTTCATTTTTTAATGTTTTCTTGACAATGTTTTATCAAAATATATTTAAATAATATAAATGAATAAATAATAACTTGTTCTTTCTCCGAAACCACTTTCCTTTATAGTTGAAATGACTTTCTGATGTCTTTCACAGGTGATCAAAGCAATTCATACATTAAAACACATTTTACTGATTTAAAGTCCACGTGAACTACAAGTTACAACTGACTTCAGGGTTCTGATGTAATTCACCGTAAAATGGGAAAATAGAGGGCGTGGCCTGTTGTATTCCACTGGGAATTGATTGGCTCTAGAAAAGCAGGCGTTTCAAAACTTGCAGCAGGCTAACCATTGGAGTGCCATCAAACTGATGTCATCAAAGAAGGACTGACATTTCAGAGGGGAAGTACATTTGTAGATATTAATTAAAGATTACATGTTTAGATTACAAAATGATTACAAAAATAATGTTGTGCATGGATAACTCATTTATAATAAACACTGCAATATTCCAATGAAAAATAAGAATAGTATCTTTTGATTTTTATTGTGACCTTAATTGACCCTACTTGAAGACAGTGCAGAACAGATGAGCAGGGCATGATGGGATACATGATGACATTGGACTACAATATCATATGGTTAAGTGGCCTGTGGGACAATGCCTGGTCAGATTTTCTGTAGTCATTTCAGATGTGCGTGTTTGTGTGAATGTACTCTACCCAGAGTTGGAGAGCAGAGGACATTGAGGGAAGAACAGAGAGAGAGAGAGAGAGAGAGAGAGAGAGGTGCTGGACCCAACAGTCTTGTTACACTAGGGAACCTCCCATTCTCGGCCCAGTCTGGTTGCTTGGCAACAGCAGTGTCCCAAAATAACCTGCTGATGACAGAAATAGTCTGGTGATGACAAAACCTGACAAATAATGTTGCATTACTTTGATATAATGCTCTGTTATACAGTATTTTATAATATACTGTGAAAGCATATACTGTGTTGTTTTTAAAACCGACACGACTCAATTGATGAATGAAATTAATTAATTCTCCAATTCAGCTTTTCCCTCAAACTGCTATCCCGGCATATTTTTCATTATATATTTATATGCTGAATATAATTAGTAATGAAATGTTTTAATTACATTTTAAAAATTCAAACAAGAATCATTTTCACCAGTGTAATCAGACATCTGGAGCTCGCTGTGATTATTGTTGAAAGGGTTAATTTAGTGCAGGTCATTGGTCATCTCCACATGCTCCAGTGACCCGCTGAAAACCTAAATAATGATGCAATGACTGTGTGTGTTTGTGTGTGTATGTGTGTGTGTTTGTGTTTGGGTAGGGTTGTGTAACTTAGGTTTACAAATTTCTCAGCTAAGTATAATGAAATGTGGAGATGTTCTTAATATAGAATATAATTACGAGTAATTATATTAAGCTTTATTTAAAAACAGTAGAAGTCCTAGCATGTCCTCATTTTGACAGTTAAGTGTGTGTGTTGGGGGGGTTTACAACCATATATTGTAGGACAAATTTGTACCCAAAAGTCAGCAAAACCTGACACATCTGAGCGAAACCTCCTTTTGGGAACGTACTCATGTAAACACCTTGTAAAAACACTATAAAATATAGTAAATAAAGTTTTATAAAAGTGTAAAAATGCAGAAACAAATCTGTTAGGCGTAGGGTTAGGTTATATTGTTTATAACTAGCTGTGTATAATACACAATAGTCTATAAGTCTATAGAATGTCCCCATTTAGACATATAAGTAAATGTGTTTGTGTGTGTCATTATTTGTAGAACATTATCATAGATCTACTGCAACATGTTGAAAAGTGACTTATGAGACATTTAAAGTCATCCTCACTATTTCAAAGGCTTATAAATTAACCAAATCATGTTTTACTTTGTATCTCAATGTCAAAAGGTTTGTGAGCATGTTAAATGCGGTAAATGTATTATATAGACATGTATTATATAGACATATATAGACAAATGTATATAAAAAAAAATTGTGTCAGTTCAACATCTTTATTCAAATAACTGTTAAAGTCTGTGTTTTGGTGGATGGTTTGATGAGTTTAGGTTACCGCCTTACTGACTGATGGGTCATTAGTAAATGTTAACATACATTGACTGTGTAAGAGGCCAGATGTTAAGAATTTGTAATATTTAATGACTGTTAATGTGGAGTTAGGCAGACTAGACAGTCTAGACGGTTGTAATTTAATCATTAGCAGAAAAACTCTCCTGGTGACCTTTGACCTGAGGGGGCTGTTTAAACTTTGTTAAGCCTAAAGGTTAAGCCAGAGCAAAGAGAGAGAGAGAGACACAGCAGATTTAATGAATTATATCAGCACGTGTGTGTGTATGTTTGTGTTGTGGTTTCCTGGTACTATGTGATAAGACTAGTAAATAAATAACCTTAGTGGACGTACAATTGCTGGGATGGTTGCCAAGGAAATGACCTCATTGTCTTGTTTAGCTGAGAGGCATCATGACCTCGTGGAGACAGTTGCTAAGCAGTGTTTTCACCTTAGTACCCTCAGTCTGTCACTAATCCTAATAAGGTCATATGCACGTGCGTATGTTGGCAAACGATATACATTGCTGGAAAATGTGTTTAAGAATAAAAAGTTCAAAAAACTATATGTAATATTATTATAATATGAGAATATTCTATGTAAATAGCAAAATGATCTTCAAAGTTTGGCAAAATGTGTTATACAACAGAGCACACCTCTAAAATACTGTGTATTCTACTTGACATTCTATTTTTATGAACAGTAGGCAGTATACAGTACATACTGTGTAGTATACAGTAAGCAGCAAGCTTGATTCCATTCTAAACACAGTCAGTATCTGTAGTATTAAAGTATTTGAGTTCTGTCAAAATCACAGACCTGTTAATTGTGTGTGTGTTTGTGTATTTGATTGTAATGCCAATGTCTTTGTGCTTTTGTAGAGTCCAGAGGTGGAACAGGAAGTGTGTGACATCACACAAGAAGAAAGACCAATGGATACACCATCCCGAAGAGTTGGGCGGCCTGCTCGGAAACGCAAAGCACCAGTAGTAAGTACACACACACACACACACACACACACACACACAATCATGCTGTGGATAAATTATATATTTGTGTTACATATTCATTAATTACTTGTTGTCTAAATAGGCAATACAGCAATAGTTCAATAATGTGTATGATTGAAAAATCAACAGCTGATCAAATGCTACATATGAGACACCAGGCACAACACAGTGTGCATGTGTGTGCGCGCGTGGTGTCGATTAAAGCATTACTTTATCCTAAAATTAAAATTCATTCAGTCTTCATAACTTGTCCTCTGTTCCAAGAAGTCAAAACGTTAGAAACGAACACAAAGGTGAGTAAATGATGGCAGAATTTTAATTTCAGGTGAACTGAAACACCCAGACAGAGGTGCACATTAGTCATTTCATCAGTTCAGTAACAACAGGGACAGTCCCTGTAACTGCCGCGCTCTCCGGTCGTCAGCCGTGAGGCGTCTCTGCCCATGACTGAACCTGCAAGCGCTTGCGGCTCCCATGCAGAGCAGAGAGCAGCGGCAGGCCGTCTTTACATCGTCTTTACACGAGGTGAATGAGGCACAGGAAACTGTGGCTTTGCAGTAGCGATCACATGACCAGGCGGAAGTCTGAAGAAAGAGAAAGAGAGACATACAGATACAGAGGAAGGCAGTGTTAGAGAGGGAGAGAGAGAGAGAGAGAGGTGGACACAGAAGACTCGTGTTGTGTACTTTCTGATCATGGTAAGTTCTGTTCAAACTGTTTTCCATTGAAATGACAGGTACCATAATCCCATTGATCAGGATTTCTGTACATGAACACGCTGAGTGTTGATACCGTACCTGCTCTGGTAGTGAGGAAACGGTCCGGTACGCTATGAGTTCATGTGTTTAGTTCAACTTTTAATCTAAAGGGTTTGGTAATTGAATGCTTGGAATTAGTGAAAGATAAATCAGATTGGGAAATTTGGGAATTTCTTTACAAATATGCATACAAATATAATTATTTTAAATGGTTGGCTGGGATTGGATAATGAAGGATACGCAGCCAGCGAGCGTGCAGCATGCATGGGAACTCCTTCAATACTGTTTAAAAACCATCCCAGCATCTCATGAGATGCCTTGAGAGTCTGAGCAGAGAGTTCGGAGCTGTAATCTAGGCACAAGGTGGCTGCTTTGCAGACGTTCAGAAATATGTTCGTTTTTAAGTTGTTGAACATTTTTGGTCACTGCATAAATACCATATTCACATGTGTGTTCATCATCATAGTTTTGATGACTGTTTTGCAATACTGATAATGGAAGTAATGAGTAGCTGTGCTTTTGATTGACTAGTTTTGCCATTTGACTAGTGTTGTTGTGTTCATGTGTTTGATGTGTGTTTTGATCGTGTGAGAGAGTTTATCTGACCGCCCAGGCTTTTAATCCACTATCTGTCACTTTTTGCCTTTCATCATTTATTCTCTCATGTGCTGCTGCTCTTCAGGAACACAAACGAAGAAATTGAACTGATTTTAAAACATTCTGATAACTTTATTATTGATTTGAATGAGTTTCTTTAACTTGCTTAATTAGCTTCGATGAACTGACTGGATATACTGCAAACTTCAGTCTTTCATCTCTCTGATGTCTGTGCACATTCAGGCAGGCTGCTGTAGTACATGTTGAAACTGGTTTGACCTCAGAGGGCCTCAATGATAAAACGCAAACAGAAGACATTTCTGTGGAAATTATTTTTAATACCATGATCGTGTAAATGCTGTGTTAAGTTTATATAAGAACCCAGCTAACAGGGAACTTTCTTAGAACATTGGCTAATGTTGTCTAAATGTTCTGTCAGCAGCGTTAGTAGAATTAGGTTTTAATCTTATGATGTTACTGAATTAAAAAACACTTAGATAACAGTTTTATAACAGCATTTTCCTAACAAGCAGTAGCATTATTACAGCATCTACAAAAATGGATGTTTTGAACATTCCTAGACTTTACAAAATAATATTTTTAAGGTTTTTGTTACTTAAT
Source organism: Botia almorhae (assembly GCA_036877575.1). Classification (NCBI taxonomy): domain Eukaryota; kingdom Metazoa; phylum Chordata; class Actinopteri; order Cypriniformes; family Botiidae; genus Botia; species Botia almorhae. The sequence continues at coordinate 24,959 of JAZGTJ010004308.1, read as the reverse complement.
GAAAACATTAGGGAACGTTCTTAAAGCCTAAAATGGTTAGGTGGAAATGGCTTTATAAACAATTTACCCCGAAACTTGTTCTGTCTACGTTTCACAATAAGGCCCAAACAAGCTCTTGCAGATCTTGTGACTAATTGTGTCACAATGAATTTGAATGTGTCAAATTAAATGGAACAATAAATGATATTTGAGAGCTGAAGCAGAAACGGAATTAATCATCAAATCTATATGGTATCAGATTATTCCTGTGGTGTCATACTGGTCACTGTCAGCTTTTATTGTATTGAAAACGTTTCTTTTTATCTTCCACATTGGAAAGAAAGAAGGTCATTCACGATTAGAAATGACATGAGTAAATAATGACAGTTTTTCAGATAATTTTGTTATTCCTCTATGGTGAGTCTACTGCAGCAGCGCACCAAAACAAAGCTTTTCAAACACGGCATTTTGAAAAACTTATAATCTGCTGATTTATTTATATATATAGATATATAATCTTGTTTATAAAATTTATGCAATACATGCATCAGACTCTCACAGGTTATATTTGTGTTTTAAATACATACAGACGCCGGTTAGCCAGTCATCTGACTGGTTGTGCGTTATCGTCAGTAACAGTTGTGACGGTACAGTGAAAGTGGCAGATAAAAAGACTAAAGGATTTAATTCTACAGACATTTAATAAAAACATCACAGCTGCTCGTTCATTGTCACTCAGCTGCTGTCTGGAGGCTCGTGGGAACTGACGTGTTTATTTAATCGATGAATGTTAAGCACACTCGCGTGTCTCGCGCCTCAGCGCCGCTTTAGCGTACAGACGCACCGCTCAACGATGTCATCTGTCTCATCTCTTTGATCCTGTCACATCTTTATAGTTTTTACTTTATACTGTGTTTAGCTTCAGGCCATAAACATACTCTAAGCAAATATGTGTCAAGTGCTCGACTAGCTAGTGCGCAGCCCTGTTGTACGTATGCCTGCTTAGAATGCAGTGTGTACTAGCACTGTGTAAATTATGCTTGCATAGCTGGAAGGGTTTGCATTTGTGTACTTGCGTACTATATGTTTTGGGTGACTATTCAGAGAATGAGTAAAAACAGTGTGTTGCCATTTAAAACACCTGCAGGCTCACCTGTTGATGAAAGAAACCGGCCGCAGTTTTAAAGTGTCGTAACTTGACGCCAATCACACTAATTAAACCAGCAACCGCTAGTGTGTGTGTATATGTGGATGACGGCATTGATTTATATGTGTGTGTGTGTATATGTGGATGACGGCATTAATTTATATGTGTGTGTGTGTGTGTGTGTGTGTGTATGACTGCATTGATGCATGTGTGTGTGTGTGTGTGTGTGTGTATGTGGATGACTGCATTGATGCATGTGTGTGTGTGTGTGTGTATATGTGGATGACTGCATTGATTTATGTGTGTGTGTGTGTGTGCATTTGTGGCCTGGAGTGTGTGTGTTTGGCAGCTATTACCTTTCAGAGAGCAGTAAAACTCACACTAACTTTCACTGTTTTGAAGCGAATCGGGTTTTAATAGTTTATCATAAAGTTAGCAGACAGCATCACGCTGCAGGACATCCCAGAGACCACGGCACCCCCCACCCTCTAAACATTTTATTGGTTTCCTGCTCATTTTCTGCACTGATGGATCATAAGGAACTAAATGAAAATGAAATCGAACCGTTTCCACATTATTAAAACATGTTCCTAAAGCCAAATCAGATTTCAAAGAAAAACCTGCGCTTTTGAAGTTCAGCGCTGCGTTTGATGCTGCTGTTATTGTGTAAAATTAGGGACAGTCCCCGACGCTTGAACACTCATAATTACTGGCCTGTATGAAACACAGGCAGGGTGTAATGGTGAAACGGAGCGACGGGATTCACAGAAAAACCTTGAACAGAATGACTCCGCCCATGACTCCACCCACCAGAATGGCACAGATATGCCCCCTGGACCTGATGATGACTCCGCCCCTTCCACTTTACGGAAAAAGCGAGGCCGACGGAAACTTAAGCACCCAGAGAGACGTAAGTCATCTGTCTGTAGTTCCATCCGCCCCACATTTTAACACCATCTCCTAACACATACTCCTCGCTACAAATAACAGTTGTACATTCTGTTGCATTTCTGTAAAGCAGCTTTGAAACAATATGTATTGTAAAACGCACTATACAAAAATAAATGTGAATCCTCAACTATCTGTGTGAATTTGTGACAGACATTTTTAAGTTAACTCTGTCACCCAACTGAAAAGTGTGTTGATAATACAAGAGGTATTACAATTCAAATATCAAATTTGGTGAATTTTTTAAACGGATCACCACACATCAGACATTAACTTGTGACCAGCTAACCTCAAATCAAGGTTAGCTGTTCCAATGTGGCTGTCTGTTTTAAACTTCGAGTAGCTTTGTCTAGATACTGTGATGTTTCTGTGAAATAATTTAAACCTCATTCTTTCAGTCCTTCTTTAAATGACCTCAGCACGTGTCTTTCAGATACCGATGATGACGACACCAGCAGTGACACCAGCAGAGGAGAGGTGAGGACCCCAGCCAGCTGCCCACACACATGCACGTGTGTTTGATTATGTTCATTAGAGTTGCTGTGGGGACTGGTTACACTTAAACTAACTGGTTATCTGAATTATGTCCGATGGTTCAAATGGCTCTAGTTAATACATCACAAAGAGATTACCATCTGTGATTAATTAAACTGGTTTTACTGTGAGAAGTAGTCAAGTGAACACAGATCACAGGAAGTGGATTACAAGCACAGAGAACACAAGAGCGCGTGGATGGAACATTCCAGACTTTGTGACTTTATGTTTATGCGAGGGACAAATGTGTAAAGCTGTAACCTGGCCAGATTGGTTGCTGTAAGTTGTAACACGCCATCGAAAAGTGTTTACAGGGTGTTTAACATTTTACGGCCATTTTATTAAGAGTTTACATTTTATTAACAGTGTAGTTTGCATTGTATTTAGCATTGTATTATGCTAGGCCGGTAGTTGGCGATGTCATTTAATAGACTGAACATGTAATTCATATGTGCATGATGTCAGAATTTTCACAAATTTGTATTTATTTAGTTTACAGAGACACAAAAAGTTAGAAAAAAGTTTTTAAAAGCTTTAAAACCCGTTTTCAAAAGTTAATTCGAAAAGTAGATTTTTTTAGGCCCACAAAACGCTGTTGTTGTGTAAATTGATGGCCAAAAGGATAAAAATCTTTATGTTTTCAGTTGAAATCCATTGATCCATTGATATCGGGCGGTTTAAGTAAGAATTTGTTCTACTTTTACACAAAATGGTTCAGGACTTGAATTGGTTCATGAATGAGGCCCAATGTGTGCAAGTAGTTGTGAGTATATGGCTTCAGTTAAGTAGCTTCACTGGAGGATTGTGGGTAAGAAAGTTGTATTTGTCTTGTAGAGTGACGGGGGCCGGCTGAGGGGCCGTCAGGGCTGGGACATCACTCTGAGGAGACGACCCATACAGAGAGAGACCTTTCAGGCTGGAGACCCTTATCACATCAGTCGCAGAGAGAGAGAGTGGCTCGCCCGCTGGAGGAAAGAGAAGGTGAGAGAGAGAATGACTGGTGTGTGTGCGCGTGGATGTATAAGGAATGTTCCAGATTCAGTACAAGTTAACCTCCATTAACAGCATTTCTGATGTAATGTCGATTGTCATAGAATAATCTTGACTCAATTATTTCCTTACAGTGGAAATAAATGACCGTAGTGTTTTATTGATTTTCAACACCGAAATATGAAACTTGTGTTCTTTGCTCTTCCTTTGATCAAAAATGTTATTTGTAAACTTGTAAATGTATAATTTTTTTGGGACATCTTTTCTAGTCTGAAGAACTTACATTTATATTTGTCATTGATATTCTGAATTTCTTGTGTTTGTTTTTTTCTCTGTGTGAAATCTCTTGTATGCTGCATGTTAAGTTACTGTTTTCACCTGCTTTAAATGGTCATGGCAAGGGTTTGAATCTGACTTTGATAAGATTATTGTCTCACCAAATGGATGTTAGCACATATGATAAAGATTCTTGCAGCTATTTTTCAGAATCTTTGTGTGTTTTAAGCTCTTTGGCTGTCTGGTGTTTCCATTGTTAGTGCATTTGCGGGCATTTTCATCTACTGAGGGAAAGTTAAAATGATCTTCCATGTAAATCAACATTATACCACAAAATGCTGTTAGCTGAAGTGGAACATTCTTTTTAAAAATGACTTGAATAATATTGGAAATTACTGCTGTTGAGAAAACCTACAGATGGATTTCCTTCAGTCTAACGTATTGAAGGATGTGTGTGTGTGTGTGTGTAATGCATGGAAAACAATTGAGAGGTTAGAAACTTTGAGCTGAATGCACAATGTGTTAGTGTGTGTGTGTGTCCACTAAAGTAAAAGGAAAGTGAATATCAGTGGAAAGTTAGGGTGGGGGACGGCTTTCACTTAAACACTGTCTGCTCGCCTCACATGCGCGTATGTGTGTGTGTGTTTGTGTTTGTGGTAGTGTGTGTTTGTAGTAGTGTGTGTGTGTAGTATACTTGGCCACAATTGTGAGGCCCTGTTTCCTGTAGAGGTATGTGCAGTGTGTGTGTGTGTGTGTGTGTGTGTTTAACAGGACACACTCAGAACCATGGCTGAGGTGTTCACATGTCATTCATTCAAGCATTTTCTGTATGTTCTGTTTCTGTGTGTGTGTGTGTGTGTGTGTGTGTGTGTGTGAAGAAGCTCTTGTCATTTTTGCATTCACCATTCATTTAAACAAGCTCTGTACAGTTCATGAGCGCGCCGTCTAAGGGCAGGACTGGATTCATATACAGTATCATAACTGTTATATATAGTACAGCAGTTGTGTTCTGGCTGACACTGAATCTGCTTGCTAAAGAGCTCCAGAACCTCAATGCCTGTCATGGAAGTCCTACAAATCTGTGTGTTCCTTAGTAAATATTTCAGTTTTATGTGTGACACTCTCAGCTCTGGTTAACACATTATTCCATAGAGTTCCCCCTAAAACCAGTGTTAAATAAACAGATCTCTTAATGGGTGACGCTTTGTGTTCAAAATACCGGCCTACTTCTGAAGGTCAGATGTTTGAATCAGTGTTTTGTTTCATAGATGTTTCAGTGTGTAAAGTGTGATTATTTGGGGCTTCAGGGCTGGGGGGATTTGAGGGACTGCTGTGTCCTTGTCTCACCCAGCAAGGGCTGTCTGTCTTGGGTAGGGCAGAGAGGAGGAGCCTCCGCCTACTGCAGCCTCTGGATCTCATCAAAATCTGGCACAGAGCTGCTTCACTGCTTCATAGAGACCTAATTACAAACATGTGTGTGTGTGTGTGTGTTTGAGAGAATAGTGCACATGTGGGAAGTGTTTTTAAGTAGACACTATAATAATACACTATAATAATACAGTATGATGTAATTCATTGTCATTGGGTTTTATTTTATGTATATATAAATATTCAGCAAATGAGTTTTCAAACCTGTCACTATTCAGCTTTCTCTCTCTGTCTGTCTGTCTCTCTCATTCATTGTAGGGTAATAAACTGTGGTTTTATTGAACCTCTCAGTGTTTCTCAATGTATGGTAACCACGACAGTTTCAGAATTCTGAGTAAAATCCTTCCCCTCCCAGACGGAAAAATCAATCATTGACTAATTTAAACACACACACACACACACACACTTTTCTCTTGCTCGTGGTTTCTGCTCACATTCAGTTTTTGCGGTGGACACTCTCCTGGTCCTCTGCCAGTATTTGCAAACCCCTTCTGACCAATCAGCATCCCCCACGGGAGTCACATGACCTGCAATTTCCAGACAAAGACTTTGTCCCCCTCTAGTTTAAAAGTCTTTTTTCATGCCAACACGCACGCACACACACACAAACACACACACACACACACACACACACACACAGATAGCTACCTGAATGGCACTGCAGATGAGACACAAAGGTGTGCTGTGTGTGTAGAAAAGATGTGCATTTACTGATATGTGTGTAGCTGACACACTAGAGCCAAAATATGCTGACTTTGGCTGTTTGCAAGTGTGTGTGAGTGTCTGTGAGTGTCTTGTTAAACCAAACACTGGAACTGTAGCTATGTACTCTTACAAAGTCAGTGACTGACAAATACCACCTGCCTGCATATTGCAGTATATACTGTTTAGTGACTGCTGTTTTTAAAATAAAATTGTATACAACGAAGCGCACCACAAAGCGATACAACTTTTGTAGTTAGCATTTATAATACTTTTGTTTTAACAGAATGTTGACAAGCATGTTGTACCTTTTAATGAGATATAAATGTCAAAAAAGTGCTGTTGATTTGACTACCAGGCCATTTATGACACTGGAAGGTCAAGTTAAGCGCATTGCATTGTGGGTATAAAGTATGCTGTAATCTGTGTACTTAATATTGTTATTTGTGTGTTCTGTGCATACAGAGAATTCACACACTGCATAGTACACATACTATATGCTGCAGAAATAGTTCTGATGATATTGTAATACATGCTATTTTAGTATTTTTAGTATTATATTTTTTAGTATTTTAATACGTGCTACCTAGCCAGAGAGACAGAGATTGTGTTGTGTACCACTGGACATTAGAGTGTAATAGATACTTAAATGAGCTTTAGCAATCCAAGTATTTTTATTTTTTGTGAATACTTTTCTCTTCTGTGTGGGTTCACTAGAGCACATGAGAGTGACATGAGCGTTCAGCATGAGAGTAATTAATGACATAATTTTCACGTTTGGTCGAACTGTCCCTTTAATAACATTTTCTACTGAGTTGTCGAGTGTGTTCATGCGTTTGTTTCACTTTTGTGGCTCTGTTGGAAATCTGCATGTGTAGTTTTTATCAGGTGTCTGAATGCTTAACCAAACGGATTGACATTTGTGTTACAATGAACCTGAGTCACTGCCTTGAGGGTCACAGTGAGGGTGAGGTCAAAGGTCATCCTGCCTGGTTCACGGTCATAAAGCTCTCAGCTCTTGAAACTGGTCATAACTGTGGTCAAAGGTTGACAGTCATCGGAAAGGGGAGGGGTCAGAGGTCATGCTGAGGTCAGTGTGGGAGAAGCTCACACACTTTTCTTGTAAAGTTTTCAAGCAAAATTTTATGCGAACAGTCTATTGAGCTGTAAGTGTAAGTGGCTGGCCAGTGTATGTATGTGTGTGTGTCTGTAGTAGTTCCTGTCTGTTTTCCTTCTGTTCAAAAATAAGTTAATATAACCCATTTTTTGTGAAGTGTTGATCTATAATTAACTGTTAGAATTGGATGTAATGTGAACTAAAGCAGGAAATAAGGTTCTCTGTTAGAGACCGCATTTCCCAGAGTGCACTGGGCTGTGTGCCAGGGGCTGCTGGGTAACCACCAACACAACCACTATATCGTCATGGAGACTCGACTGGAAGAGAAACAATCGGTTGCAGATAGTAGCTCTGTTTCAACCCTTGAAGAACTGCCTACCTAGGAAGGCTTTTAAGGCATCGTAAAGCTTCTGACACGAAGGCTGTTCAAAAAGGTAGGCAGCATCGTTATGCTGCCTTCTAAGACACCTCATTTGGGCCAGATTCGAAGGCAGTATCGTATGTATTCTTCATGGCTGATACAATCCCAGAATGCATTGCAACAAGCTCAGTGATGTTTACAGTTCAAGGTGGCGGATGGAGCCGAGGGAAATGTTGGCTGTAAATATACTTGCGTTCCGTTCAATGTTGTGAAGTATCGATTAAAACTCTTGTGATTTTTGTGTGATTTGTGTTTAAGATGTAAAGTTGATGATACCAATGTTGTCGTACTGTATCAGTGATTTGATGTGTTATTGCAGCTTAATCTTGATAGATAGGAGCTGTACTAGAAAATAAATACATAAGGGTGCCAAGATGGACCAGCCTTCTTGGAACCCTAGGAACTTAGATTGTAATGAATTGTGAGTGTTTGTGTGGCTTTGCTGCCTTTGAAAAACATTTCAGTTTAGTGACTGATGTGGTTCAGTGGGCAGTGAGGCACTTTAATGGGGTTTGAGTTTGTGTGTGTGTGTGTTCTGTTGAATGTAAGCATTCATTTGTGAAGCTAATTACAAGTCTGTAATTAACAGCACAGTCTACACACACACAAGATAAATGACAGAACTCCTGTTTATTTCACTGATTGTTCACAAGGTCTGGTTATACATGTAAGGGGGGCTTGTGTTTAAAATGGTCCCCAGCTAACAGGGAACATTGTCAAAACATTGGCTAACACTCTCTAAAAGTTCTGTCAAAGTTATCAAAAAATGTTGTTTGTAGAACATTTTTAAACGTTATATATCATATGTCAAAACGTTATTCGTGAGTAGTTAGTGGTATGTTTTAAAAACAATTTTAAAAAGTATGAATAACTTTCTGATAACCAAGTAATAACGTTAATACGTAATACAAAGTCTAAAAAACTGGACCTTTTGAACGTTTCTAGAACTTTCAAAATAACATTTTAAACATTTTTATTTAATGGAAACGTTACGGAAATGTTCCTCCAACTTAACATTTTTAGCGAGTCCTTGAGTCCTCACTATTTGAAATGCTAATAGTTTGGCCAAATGATGTTTTACTTTAGATCTAATATTGACAACGGGTGTGTATTAGGGTTAGGGTTAGAGGAAGGGTACGGGGTTAAGGCGTAGTAAATATCATTATCTTAGTTTTAAACTTTTGTGTCTGTAAAAAATCCTCAGTGTGTGTGTGCATTGAGTTTTGAACTTCTTTATGCCATATTGTGTGTCTCCGTTGACCCATCAAACAGAGTTGTGTTTCAGTGTTTCTGTGCGATTAGCTGCTCTGTGGTTGGCCATTTAGTGAGGTTAAGGGTCATATGAGAAGCTTGCGACCTTTTTGTCAAAGGTCACCACAGAGGAACCCACAGCTGCTTAAAGTGATGAAAGTTTTCACTGTCTCACGCTCTGCAACGCTGAGATCTTCAGCATCCACGGAGGAGAAATTTAATAAATGGACAGATTTATTTAGATTACAGATGAGCTCTGTTGAAGATGTTTTTGAACGACAGGCAGAATCCTTGAAACATCAGAAAATGTGCCAGACTGATTGTATGAATTGCAATGACAGCATCTGTAATCTTCAAAGCTCGAAGCCTAGTAACTTTCTGAATGGATTACAAATGTCTAACTTGTGGTTGTTTCTGTGCATTAAGACGGGATAAGAGATTTAGGCTTAGGAAAAATCCACACTTCCCCTTTAAGCAGAAGTTTCCATTTGTTCCCCGTGTAATCTTGTGCTGTGCAGAAGAAACTTATTTTACTGCTTTAGAAGAAACAGAAGTTTTTACTCGGATTTCTCATGGAAACTGGAATATGAATTAAACAATCTGAATGAAGGCAGTTTTCTGATTTTTTTTCTTCATGTAAACAGACATTTTTAATTGACTTTCTCTGCCAGGTTGTCAGTTCTGGAGGGTTCTAGGTGTAAAACACACACAGATCTTTTGTTAGCTAATAGTTTGTCCTCACATGACAGGGAATCTGTGGGATACGTTTACATGTAGTGTTAAATTTATAGACACACACGCAGTCACGAGTCTACTCACACACGAGTCTATTGTCTTTTGGCTCTGAACCAACATGTGTGTTCTGAATGATTTTGAATAAGACAAGCCTGTGAGAGCCTAAAAGTACATGGGGGGAGTGGGAGGGTGGCAGGTGGTCAGGTTTGCCTATATTGAAGGAAATCAAAGGTCACTAAATAGATAAAGTTAAGTAAAACTAAGTCATTGTACATTTTAGGGCCCAGCTAATGGTCTCCTTAGATTAGATTAGATTAGATTAGATTAGAGTTCTACAAGAGAGAACCTTCGAATTCATTCTTCGAAAATACATGTATGTTGTGTGTATACGTTTGTAAATAGCTTGGGTTTGTGTGTGTCTGTGTCTTTAAGGAGGAGAAGACCCAGGACCTGACTGGCACGATGGACGACCAATCACCAGGGGGTTCTCAGAAAGAGGAGGAGGAGTCAGCCATGAACCTTCCATCCACGCCCACACCCCAGCAACAACACACTGACCCTGCCTCCCCAACGGTTGCCACGACACCTGAGCCACCTCCTGTCGCCTGCGGTAACAAAGTCATGGCGAGATCTTCAGAGATGGACCTTGAATACGAGGTGAGTATTTGCTTTGCCGTGTTATTACATTTCAAAAAGTAAGAAAAAGATGAAGCACTATACTCGAAATACAGTCACGCTTACAGTATGTTAATAACAATGCACACTAGAGTACTGAATAATAAAAATATTTACTAAGCAAATTCAATCTTCCAGAAGATACAATTTCCTCACATGTAAACTGAAATAATAGTGTGTATAAACATAAAATAGAGTGGGTACCCTTGACATATCTGACCTATTTATAAATATGAGTAAAACAGGATGATTAATGACAAAAAGTATAAAGAGGAAAAAGTGTTTGGTGATGTCAGCATTTTAGATGAAACAAAAGGAAGTTGTTTTAGAACTAGAGAACCAACTTTTTTGGTTCTAGCTGGAATCTTTGAAATATTGATGGTTTGTGTGTGTGTGTCAGGACGGTCGTGGGTTTGGGATTGGAGAGCTGGTCTGGGGGAAGTTACGAGGGTTCTCCTGGTGGCCCGGACGGGTCGTGTCATGGTGGATGACAGGTCGCAGCCGAGCCGCCGAAGCGACCCGATGGGTCATGTGGTTTGGAGATGGCAAATTCTCAGTGGTGAGTTAGTTGACCAATCAGAAACCAGAATTGTTTACAGAGGACATGAGCAGAATTCTGCAGACATTCTGTATCATACGAAACATTATGTAGTATTACTGAACATTATCTCCTCTTCTCTCCAAGGTGTGCGTGGAAAAGCTGTTGCCCTTGAGTACGTTTTGCACGTCATTTCATCAGCCCACCTACAACAAGCAACCGATGTACAGAAAAGCTATTTATGAAGTTTTACAGGTAAGTAACTCACAGCGAACACAGACAACAGGATGGCACATTATTACCATACATTGATACATTTCATTATGCAAGTGTACCTCAGAAACATGCTCCATTAGCTATAAGATGCCCCTTACAAATAAATACAAATACACAAACAGAGCTCAGACAAGGTTCAACCAGACAAAACCAGAGCTTTTCTTTTTAAGTGTTGTTTTAGGAAGTGCACCAAATTTCATTGTATGTACCATACATGACAATAAAGCAAATCTAATCTCATGTGCATGTGTGTTCAGACGGCAAGCACACGTGCAGGTAAACCATTCCCAGTCTGTGTGTCCACGGATGACTCAGAGTCTGGGAAGAGTGTGGAACTGCAGACGAGACAGATGATTGAGTGGGCGAGCGACGGTTTCCCTCCCACCGGGGCCAAAGGCCTGGAGCCGCCTCCAGGTACCAGCTTTCTGGTCCCCATCCACTTTTATGATATGGAAAAGGAATTATAAAGTTTAAGGTTGTAATATTTTATTAAGAGAAATCTAAATGCACACAAATGAGTCAAGTGCCGGTAACAAGCTCAGATAATTAGCTTTTAAAAAATTTGGTGAGAGAGAAATCTTTAAGTTTTGAGATGACTGACTTTTTTTTGGGATGTGTTTTTCTTTATGTCCTCTAGCGGAGCGAAGCCCTTATACTGAGGTGTATCCAGAAATGTGGGTGGAGCCAGAGGCCGCTGCATACACAGCTCCGCCCCCTGCTAAGAAGCCCAGGAAGAGCAGCGTAGAGAAACCCAAAATCAAAGAGATCATAGATGAGGGAACTCGAGGTACGAGTCGCACGTGAACTCAAATACACAGAAACACTCACAGATGAGCTTTAATTCCATTCAATTTTATTTATTTAGTGCTTTATTTATACAGTCATATTAAATTGGAAAGATGTACATGACAGAACAACAGAGAATATTAATTGTGGTTTTATATTTAACAATCTGTGTGAGCCTTTTTTTTAAAACGGCAGTAAACAACATTAAAAAATTTTAATATTGTGCTATATTTTTATATGCAGAGAGACTTGTGTATGAAATCAGACAGAAGTGTCGCAATATTGAAGGTGAGTTTGCTGAACTTTTCCTCCTGGGGTGGCTTAAAGGAAATGGAAGTTCGGGTTGGGTGCATTGCATTGTGGGATATTGTGTCTTTGTGTGGTCAGGTTATATATTGCATATCATGCCTAATGTAGTGGATCAGCTCTGTACCTTATACTACAGAGCATTCTGAACATAGATTGTGTTTTTTGGATCAGTGGATTAAAGCAATGATGTCATTTTGATGATGTCATTCCTATGTGCAGATGTCTGCATTTCCTGTGGAAGTCTAAAAGTTTCATTAGAACACCCTCTTTTTGTTGGAGCAATGTGTGAGAGCTGCAAGGTACATGCAAACACGACACACACCTCTGGCTGTCAGTCAAGCCTTTTCCTTTTGCTGATTGGTTCTAAAAGTGTAATGACACAGGAAGTGTTTTGCACCCCTACAGAACTGCTTCCTGGAGTGTGCGTATCAGTACGATGATGATGGTTATCAGTCGTACTGCACCATCTGCTGTGGAGGAAGAGAAGTTCTCATGTGTGGCAACAACAACTGCTGCAGGTGTGTGTGTGTTAATGTTCATTTACGGTATCTACGCACTACGTATCTGTCTAAATGGATCAACCACATTTGGAGGTAGTTGAAAATGCATGTGCAATATTTGTACGGTAAATCCGTCCTATTGAGTCCACGACAACACCTGTCAATCAACCACTGCTATAATACGAAGGTTTTAAACGTTCCTGTTTACATGTGGCTGTACAAGAAAAAAACGCAATTTTTCCGTAATAATACTAAATCTCAAAATACATACAGTAACACTGAGACTTGTGTTGCTAACAGGTATAAACAACAATCTGTCTGTCCCGAGCACTTTTAATCAGGTTATGGATGTTAATACTAAGATAATACAGAGAGATCTGTGTACACTAACTGGTGTGTGTGCAGGTGTTTCTGTGTGGAGTGTGTTGATCTTCTCGTCGGCAGCGGTTCTGCACAAGAAGCCATTCTTGAGGATCCATGGAACTGCTACATGTGCTGCAGCAAGAACGTCCTCGGTCTCCTCAGACGCAGAGATGATTGGTCCTCACGTCTGCAGCTGTTCTTCGCCAACAACCACGACCAGGATTTTGTGAGTTCATCTAGCATGTTCTGTTTTACCAGTCAAAAGTTTGGACACCGACACCTTTATTAACATTTTATCTTTTTGCCTTTGGATCAAAACGTTCCAAGATTATTCCAAGAAAGGATCCAGTGAAGCGTATCCCAAGTTCACAAGTTATCAAACTGTGAAATAACACAAGTGCAAAAAAATCAGTCCTTCACTCTCTTTGTGTCTTTCTAACTGCCTTTCAGGAACCGCTAAAGTTGTATTCAACAGTAGCTGCGGAAAATAGGCAACCAATCAGAGTGCTCTCTTTATTTGATGGCATTGCTACAGGTGAGATCAGTTGTGTGTGTGTGGTCCTGGCAAACCATACGTTGTGGAGCCCAAATGTTTGATGAATTGGTAATACCAGTAATTTTGTTTGCCCCCATAAGTAAAGCTGCTTATAAATCAAATTGTGTTATTTGTAAATGTAAAAATGCAGGTTTAGGAGCAGGGTGAGGGTTAGAGAAGAGAATATACAGTTTTTACAGTTTAAAAGTTTAAAAATTACAGTTACAGTTTTTACAGTTTAAAAGTCATCATGTCTACGGAAAATCTTGTATTTTTCTTTTGTAAGCTGCTGTGGATGAAGGTGTATGTTAGATATGAGTGATATGAGTGTTTTCTTAGGGCTGCTGGTGTTGAGGGATCTGGGCATTCAGGTGGCGTGCTATGTAGCGTCAGAGGTGTGTGAGGATTCCATCACAGTCGGCATGGTCCGTCATCATGGACGAATCATGTACGTGGGGGACGTGAGGAACGTCACACAGAGACATGTGAGTCTCTCTCTTTCTGCTTGTCTATCTCAGTCCCTCTCTCTTGCTCTCTCTCTTTTCTGTTTCCGAGCCCTGAACAATCTCTGATTTAATCTCTTTATCACTATAGTGATAGTTGTGATAAGTGAATTTCTCTTGTTGATTCACCCATACAGCACATTTAAACAAACCTGTCATGTATCTCTATTTCTGTGTAGATTCAGGAGTGGGGCCCCTTTGATCTTGTGATTGGTGGAAGTCCATGTAATGATTTGTCTATTGTCAATCCCGCCAGGAAAGGTCTTTATGGTACGAGACCTGCTTTCACTTTTGTGTGTTTCTGTTTTTTTTATTCATGCTGGTTTTGTGCTGGTGCGTAGCCAGTGGATCTATGAACCTCTGTCAAACCAGCCCATGTTTCCACTGACCTGAGAGCTGAACAGTGATGTTTCTACATAACCTGTTATTTAATTTAGCATATTTATGACATAACAAGCTGGGTTTGATGTAACAGTGAGTTATTTAAATATATAACAGATAAAAATGATATTTGTAATAAAATAGCAGGAGTGGTTTATTTGTACCTTTTTATCTTGTTTTCCATTTTGAATAATGTGCGTTTAAAAGCTTCAGTCTAATTCATACATGTTGTACTGTTATCTTAGCAAACAGGTTTACGGTATTGTTTTGTGTGTGTAACAGAGGGGTCAGGACGTCTGTTTTTTGAGTTTTATCGGCTGCTTCATGAAGCTCGACCCAAAGATGGAGATGATAGACCGTTCTTCTGGCTGTTTGAAAATGTCGTTGCCATGGGTATCAGTGACAAAAGAGATATCTCACGCTTCCTGGAGGTGTGTACCTGATATTTAAACAACCAGTACAAGTGTCCAAATACCTGTGTGTGTATTATTTTACACAGTATATATCATGTATATACATAAATAAATGCCACTTGGTTTGACATGTTACGTAAAACAATGCTAGTCACTGACTGAATCTGTGTACAGAATAAAAAGAATCATTGTCTGTGTGTTCAGTGTAATCCAGTGATGATCGATGCTAAGGAAGTGTCAGCCGCACACAGAGCGCGATACTTCTGGGGCAACCTACCTGGAATGAGCAGGTATGACACCTGTCCAGCTAACAGGCAATGTTCTCAGAAGGCTGGCTAAAGTTCTCTAAAAGTTCTATCAAAGTTATAAAAAACGTTCTTGCGGTAATGTTAGTGGAACTTTTTTAACATTTCATATCATACTGTATTTATCAAAAATGTTATTTTTAAGTAGTTAGTGGAACATTTTAAAAATAAAAATATAACATTGTTATAACCAAGCAATAATGTTAATATATGTGTAAAAACTGGATGATTTGAACGTAGAACGTTTCCTAGAAGGGTGAAAATAACATTTTTGTTACTAATGGAAACATTGTGGAAATGTTCTTACAACCTACAATTGTTAGCTAGGTAAACTCTAGTGTTTGTGTATGTGTGAGATTGATGCAGATGGAATTAGCAGTGTTTAGTAAGTTGCTTGTAGTTTATAGTTTTAAGCTTATAGATTTAAGACAACAGTCTCTGACCTTCTCACACTTGCTCTCTCTCTCTTTTTCTTGCTTGCTCATGCTCTCACTCTCTCATTCTCTCTCGCTCTCTCTCTCAGGCCGCTGACTGCCATGGCGAATGATAAGCTCGACCTGCAAGACTGTCTGGAACATGGACGCACTGCCAAGGTGTGTGTGTACGTGTGTATATATGCGTGTTCATTTTGTAGGTCTATTGTATATGGGGATGGTCAGAAATGTATGAATTATTCAGGATAAAACTGCCAGTAAAAACACAACACAACTTTGCGGGTAAAAACCGCATCAGTCTTTCACTCACATACTGGATTTATTTTTTATAGTTTAACAAAGTGCGAACCATCACAACTCGCTCAAACTCTATAAAACAGGGCAAAGACCAGCACTACCCCGTCTACATGAACAATAAAGAGGACATCCTGTGGTGTACAGAGATGGAGAGGTGAGGGCTGTTTGCTCTTTCTCTCTGGCTGTCTGTCTGTTTAATATTACTGCCGTTTGCCTTCTGTGTATGTATGTATGTCTTGTATTTATGTACTGTTTCTCTGTATGTACTTTATGAATATATGTGACTTTTTGCGTAGAAGTATTTATACATGGTAGTATTTGTGGTAGTAAAATGGTAGTATAATGTAAACCTAAAATATGAGGACACATTAAAGTAATGAGACTTCGAGAAGACAATGTTTGTCAGAGTTGTCATGGAAATGTCAACAATATTTTTAAAGATATGCTTCATTTAATTATGCATAGTAACATTTCTTATAATTTATTTAGATTTTGGGGTGAAATATGACACAGAAGTGTTCTTGACAGGTTTTGTGAGATTCACTTACATGTATATAAAATAAAATAAACTGCTTTGTTTATGTTACAGAGTTTTTGGCTTTCCCGTCCACTACACTGATGTATCCAACATGAGTCGTCTCGCCAGGCAGAGGCTTCTGGGAAGGTCATGGAGCGTTCCTGTCATTCGCCACCTCTTCGCTCCACTGAAGGAATACTTTGCCTGTGTCTGAAACTCCGCCCACCAAACAACACGATGACTTCCCTCTTCTTCCTAATCTGCATATCCAATAAGCTCCGCCTTCTTGTGTTCGTTTTGCTGGTGGCCTGTGAATGGCTGGTGCTATCCTAATATTCAACTCACTAGACAGCCACTTCAGATATTTATTTGAACACGACTGAAACTGAGTCCAGATTTATCTTTTTTAATTTGTGTTTTATTGTCTGTTGTTTGACTTCTGGTCATGTTTCAGCTGTGACGACTGTCCCACTCACATAACTGACAGAAACATTGTGTGTTTGCGAGTGTATGTTTGTCTGACAGAGTGTGAATGAAACGGCCGGTGAAAATATACAGAGCACAAGGCGCTGGGCAGGAACAGAATTAGACGCTCTCTAAATACTAAATACTTAAACCAGATAAGCCATGTTCCAACCCTAAATCTACTTTTACACCATGATCTAATCAGGTGCGTGATAGTTTGTATTTTTTGCATCTTCACTGCAACAAGTCATGTAACGTCTCCCAAAGAAAGAAATGATAAACATTTTACTTTGCATAAAGACAGTAAAGGCTGTTTATAGGACCAATTAATTTTTTTACATTGTGATATGAATTCCATGGCAACCAACTCTCCAAATTCTCAATACAGTAGATGCTGACATAGCATTAAAGATTAAATATATTCTCAAAACTATAATGTGAAAAACACAATTTTTTAAAAATGCCGTTGATTAAAGCTTGTTCACATTTCACATTTCATCATTGTAGTACAGTATTTTTTACTAAAAATACTAAATACTAAAAATCATGCTGAGAATAATAGTTGAAAATAGGTCAAAGTGAACTGGGAGGTGTTTTGTTGTCATGAATTATAATTGTCTTCATGGTCCTAAAATAGACTTTGTTGTCATTATGTGAATATAAGGTATTATCTTTAAGACCTGGAGATGCTGGTTTTGTCTGATAATGTCTGATTTTGTGAGGGGCAGAGTGATAGATAAACCAAACAAGCTCTTTCTGTATCGTACCTGGTTAGAATATGGTGGATATGGAACTTGTACACAAACATTGATTTTCACACAAACACACACACACACACCTTTCCTGTAAGAGAGAAGCTGTGCTTGAAAAATCAACAATACACTGTTTACAGTTGATACGCTCTTACTCGGTACTACTACTAGTTACTACGGTAACTATTAATTCACAACTCAACTAACTTGACTATGGTGCTCTCTCTTCCTCTTCTCCCTCTCTTTTTTTCTCTCTCTTTCTCTCTCAGCAATACCAACACAATGCACAGCCATATATGAGGCCTTTACTGTTGGGATGCTATAGGGCACATATAGTGAGAGAGCTATAACATATAACACACACCTTTAGAGCTTTGTTACACATTCATACTTCTCACACTGGGGTGAAGTGTGTAATTTTTCAGTGTTTATATACTTTCTCTTGTGAGTAAGCTTTTCGTGAGGTCGATTTTTTTGAAGTGTGGCTCTGTGGTGCTATCAAAACATTGCTTTGTTTGTTTGAGCAGCCAGGCCAGCCCAACATTGGCTCGACCAATCATGCGAGTTTGGGGTGGTTTGATTGACCAATGACAGGTTGGCATGGTGGTGCATAGGAAACCTGTTTGAAAACGTTATTTTTGTAGTTCTGTTTGGAGCCGCCAGTGGCACAGAAATTATACACGTCACTTTTAAAGCGACATTTGGTTTATTTTTCCTGTGAGCTGGACCCTTTTCTTCTCGTTACCGTTTGTTGTCGTCTCTGATGCAATATTTCTCCAGTAGATAGACGCCAAAATCAATCCTTCCACAGACAGATACTGGTGGAATTATTTACATTGGATCCTACAAGATCTTGTCATTTATACCGAATACTTGTTGAGATACCACCACTTTTACTGTACTTTAATGTGTGTGTGTATTCAGTCAGGTATCAGGGATGTGGTGTAGTTTTTAGAACCTGCATGTGTTTCTACTGTTGGTGCTGTAAATCAGTGGTGCCACAGAAATTCCATGGTGCAGCTTCATGGTGCTTTGTTTTCGTTCCCTGATTGTGTTTCCGCATTCGGTTCGGTATTTCATTCTCGCTGAACTGTGAAAAGGGTCATTCACACTGACGGTGATTTGCAGCAGTCGTTTTCAATGAGAGTCTGTGATTTGAGGCAACATAAGCAACAGAATTGCAGAATTGGTAATTTGGGGTAAATTGGAGCAATATGGTATTTTTTGGTCATTGCATATAAATTAAATATAATGAAATTAAACACAAATGAATATATTTATGGTAGATGCTTTTATCCAAACAGACTTACAGTGCATTCAAGCTATACAATATATTAGTATCAGTGTTCCCTGGTAATCAAACCCACAACCTGTGCAACCGCTGCTAACGCAACGCTCTACCAATTGAGCTACAGGAACACAGGAATATAATGTTCCTAGAAATATGAAATTGTAAGAATTTCCTTTAATTTCCATCCAGTTTTATTCTAATTCTTCATAATTAGACCCAAATTACAATTCTGCATCCTGTTTGTTACCTTATTTCAATTCAGAGTGACTTCCACAATGTCATTGCTGTCAGCGTTGACGCCCTTTAAGGATCAAACTGGTGTTTGGACCACATGCTAATCTATACACTGACTAGCATTACGAATCTACCATTCTGTGGTCCTAGTTTTGATAGTCTAATGTATTCTGTGCTCCTCGCTCAGGATTCTGGGAAAGTGGCCCATCGGTGTGATGTCATAAGAGCTGGTCACATGGTGCTCCCAGAAGTCCTCACCACTGTGGTGGGCATTGGCCTATTTTGGTGTGAACAGAAATTTCACACTTGGATTACACACAAACTGGATTACTGTACAATTCTACTATCTGTGCTATTTTATAATCCTGTTTCCAATCTACAGTAAACAGGGCTGTGTGGTGCTGACAGAGAGGGTCGTTCTTCAAAATTAAGGATTTTTGTATGAATTTGCTTAATTAATTGGCCCTCATTGGGGAAAAGGGAGAGTTTATGAGACCACATTTACACCAGGAAAGGAAGCAAATAACTTTTTGCTTTATCATTGGTTCTAATGTTTGGGTAATATAAGCAACCCATGAAGGTCATAACATTTTATTTACAGATATAGACCTGAATAGTTCTATTGCAGTCGGTCAAATGTTGAAATAGCTTTTGGTCGGCAGGTTATATAGTAAACCTCTGCTTTACGTCATGCTAAGAAGCTGAAACTTTTAAGGTGAAATATCCTGCCATTTAGACACTTAGTAGTTGTTATCTGATTCAGTCATTTGATGGTTATAGTTTGCAGATTAAAAACAATGTCGGTTACTCAGATTCTGTTCAAACAAACGCGTTACATTAAAGTAACCACTTCGTTAGCTGTTCACGTCTGCATATTAGCCCAGATTGCATTCATGCCAACTGTGCACAAAATTCGCACCCAAGACCGTCATTTAAAGCGGACTCAGGTACGCACCCAGATTACCCCGGAAAATAGCCTTCATTGCCTTTCAAATAAATACATGAAATTTTGCTCAAATACCATTTTGAAGGAAAGCGTGTTGCTGCCGGAAAAATGAACAGATTTAACAGTTTTAAATGCAGGATGTTCCTAGAAAACATGCTAGAATTCAACTTCTTCAGCAGAATCTGTGTGGTGCTGTGCTGGGTCGAACCGCTCGTAGCCTTAGAGTCTGTCTGTGTTTGTTGGTGAAGGTTGGTAAACCATGTAATGCAATGTGAGGTTTCATTGTCATTAGTCAAGACTTTAATAGATGAATTGTACATAGATAAGTTTGGCTTTTTTAGCATTTTCTGACATTTTGTGTGCTGGGTGTTTTCCAGTTCATTTAGAGTAATTCTGCCGTGATGTTTGGCTAGCGTATGATTATGTGCATGGCTGTTTTAATAAAAGGGCGGGGCAAAGATGGAGCTTTGAGCCAGTGATGTCGAAAGGCGTGTCCAATTAATGCGCCGGCCAGAGAGTTCTTTTCTATTTATGAACTGTGTTGTGAGAAGATGATTGGGAGATGATGAATTTCGAGAGCCAACCAATAACCTGTTGTCAGCTTTAAAGGAGGCGGGGTCTTGCGTACGGTTATTTTAGAACATTTTAAAGGAAGTGAAGGCGTTTCAAAAAGGTGCTATACAATTTATTCTTAAATGAGAAATGAGAAAAGAATGAAGTGAAACTCTATGTTAAGGATATTAGATTCGACTGGTCTTGACAATGACTGTTTTTATGTTGTGTAGTCTTGAAAAAGCACTATTATTTTACTCTTTTATGAATATATTAACAAAGGCATTTTAACTTTGTACTTGATGAAAATGTAAACGTTAAAAGATAAATAAAACTGTACAGTATCATGTGTTTTAGCCTAGACGTTACTGTAGTATGTGCCTCTCAGTAAGAAAACATTCATTCATACTGCATTCATATTCTCCCTTCAAGTCTCGTCGGAACGATCGTATTTACGAGATAAGTGCACATCAACGCCACCACGATTACCATTCGAAAATAACGGCTTTTCTTTAAGACCAAACTTGCCAAGTTGTGGGCGTTTCAATTCAAGAATCATCGTAAATGTTGGCTGTATAATTTAGTTTGTATGCGTTTTGCATACCATCAAGAACTGATAGCTATAAAGCTTGCCAGAGGCTCCGTATTTATCAGGTTTAGTACATGACAAAACTACATTTCCCATGATTCTTTGTGGCAGCACAAGAATGTTTTGATTAATAGTAAAAGCATCATACTTTGTTCGTCATTTGGGTGCATTTTCTTAAAAACTATCCTGTTTTCTCAGGGTATGTAAGAGAGATATGTAACTGTCAAGGCACCAGTTTT
The DNA here is from genome assembly GCA_036877575.1 of Botia almorhae. Classification (NCBI taxonomy): domain Eukaryota; kingdom Metazoa; phylum Chordata; class Actinopteri; order Cypriniformes; family Botiidae; genus Botia; species Botia almorhae. The sequence goes on along the minus strand of JAZGTJ010004308.1, from coordinate 3,531 downwards.
ATTCTATTTAAAATTACACAAATGCGCATCACATCGTAACTACGACTTCCGAAATCATAACTTCCCAGGAGATCTTGAAGGCTGAAATACTGTACACTGTTACGTAACTGCTTGGAAGTGATGGCAAAACTGCATTACCCCGCATTCCTTTTCCAGACACCCTCCATGTGCTCTTGCTAGGTTCAGACTGTAATGTTTTTTTAATATATAATTGTTGTTGCCTCAATATTTATTACCTACAGCCTCATTCATGTTAGTGTCACTGGTCTCTTTCTCTCTCTCTCTCTCTCTCTCTCACACACACATACACACACACATACGCAAACAAATCTCAGTTTTCTTTAACACATATTTTGTCTCTCTTTCTTATACACACACACACACACACACAAATTCAATCTCATTTTTCTGTTGCAAACTATTATTCTCTCTTTCTTATACAAACACACAAATTCAGTCTCAATTTTCTTTTACACGCTGTTGTTCTCTCTCTACAGTGTGGCTGTAGTTCTGTTGTGTTTTGATGGTCTTTAGGGTATTACAGTAGCAGCTCATCCTTCCATAACTCTCTCTGTACGCAGTGAAAGGGGGGCAGCCAAAACAATGGCTTCCTTCCTGTGCACTTGTGCTGGGGAACACTTGAATTAAATGTACTGTTTTTGTGCTAAAAATGATCCTGGTCCTGTCTTTCTTATATGGTCAGAGTGAAGATGATTAACATAGTTACCCACTGCTACAGTAGATGAGTTTTAATGTAAAATTAAATGTGAGAAGCTTGTTTGGACGCAGCCCACAATTGGCCAACAGTAATTTTAAACATACTGGATGTTGCCAGTGCTGGAGAAGTGCTGGATCCAGTGTCATTGCATTGGGACCAGTCAGTGAGATTGTGAAGGTCATGTGACTGATCACTCGTTAGTGCTGCGCGTTAGTGTCAGAATTAATTTTGAGATGACAAAAATATTCTATACCATTCACATCCTCATACTCAAGCTATTTGTTTCCGTGGGTATAAGTTTCGTTTCATGAACAGACTGTCGGAACGTAAATCGCCATTTAAAATGGGAATTATGTTCGTAATATGGATCTTGTTTTTCATTGACGGTAAAGTATGACGCTTTTAAACTTCAGAAGGCGTTTATTTGTGTAAATGTATTTAGACAACTTTACCTGGCGATTGCTCTCAAGATATATTCACATAGGTGAACAGATTTTTAACCAGCATAACAAAAATGTTTCAGGACAAAAACGTCTAGCCTGCCTTTAATAGTAGTAACTAAACCGTTTCTTCTCTTATTTAAAGGAAAAACTATTAACGAGTGTTGTTTGGTTCTTCATGCGTTGACCACGGCCGCGTGTCACCTGTATCTGGCGTTATTACCTCTGCGCTCTGCCACTCGACTCTTCACCAAAGCCTTATGGCATTATATAATCTTAGCTGAAGAAAGACCGACAAACAATTTTGCCTTACAAGAGAGTGTTAGGTACCACATAAATTGTTTTACCACCATCGCAGTTGATTGCCTCGAGGTCCTGTGTTTATTTTGGGAATCTTTTATACACCTGGTGGCAGCGCTTTCGACTCTGTGTGTCGGTATGAGACACGTACTGCAGGCGGCGCTGTTTCTACTTCTGTCCGTGGCCCGGTGGACGCAACAGCTGCTTCTGTTGTTCAAAGACGGGGCTGAGGAATGGAAAGAAGAACAGAAGACCCAGATGCAGGAGTTACAGAAACAAGGAGAACAGGTGAACGAATTCCTGTCGGAGGTCTGTCAGGCTGTGATCACTTCCCAGCGGAAAATTAAAAACAGAAGACTATGTCGACTATGCAGATAACAATTCCAGGCATTTGCTACTTACACCCACTCTCCAAAACCTTCTAAAATGATTGACAGACAGAGAACGTTTCTGAATGGCTAAAATACTTTTGCGTTCCAAAAATCACGTCCTGCAGCTTTAATAGAAGCCTAAGGCTTACAGAACAAAACCACCTGCTTCAAAAATGCCTTGGCGCATTGTCAAATAAACAGTCACTTGCTTGTTAATGTACGTATGCAGTGCATTTGCTTGTATCATTTATGGCTTAATGTTATTTTATTTCGTCTTTATAAAATTACTTTTAAACCTGATACTTTCCAGGTTTCATTGTACTGCTTAAAATCCAAGAAAGGATACACAGCAATACGTTTTTATTACAAATATAGCATATAAAATATGTATTTTTAAAAAAATGATCTCTCTCTCTCTACAGTGTGGCTGTAGTTCTGTTGTGTTTTGATGGTCTTTAGGGTATTACAGTAGCAGCCCATCCTTCTATAACTCTCTCTGTACGCAGTGAAAGGGGGACAGACAGTCTTTCTTATATGGTCAGAGGTCAAAGATGGTCAAAGATGATTAACATATCATTTAGTTAAGGGGGTGACCCATTATTTAACTAAAACCTAATCAAATGTATCACAATAGCAAAAAAAAAAACAGCCCATAGGCTACATGCCACTGTCTTAAATTAACTCAATTCTGATCCTAGCATTTATGAAATACATTTATTTAAAGTAAAATGACAGGTTATAAAAGATTTCAGAACCTGAAGCATTAACCGACTCAAACCGACACCATGTATTTTCTGTAGTTCGAGACATGTATGAAACTTGAACTTTATTGAACAGCAAAACGGTCACGTTTCCTTTCAAACAAAAATCACCTGAGAATCGCATTTACTCATCAGAGCTCATGATCGACTGATTAAATTTGCTCTTTCACTGAAAGAATATCAGAAAACCTTCTCATTTCTCCAAACAACACTTTACAAGTTACAAGTAATTTGAACACAAACAGGGTTATATCATGTCATGAAATATATGACCATCTTTCCTCAGTAACCTGCTGTTTAAATACATAAAGGAAAAAAAGGAAAAAATATCACATGTGCTACATGTAACATGTTTATGAAATGCTTTGTTTGACTGCAGAGGACATAAACCAAACAAAATACTCTTGTTGAGTACAAAATAAGTAACGTTACCAAGGGTACAAATGTTGTTCAAGTGACTAAAGCAATGTATAGTAACATTTCCTATATTCTCTCTTACAAACGTTAAGCTCACAAAATTGCTGCTTTCCATTTCTTTGGTGATAAATGTGATGACATTTTGCATAATGAAAATAAACCCTATTTCTAGGACCCTTATTGAAGGTGTGCAAAAAATATAATTTCTTTGTGAGAATGTAACTCTATTCGTTTGGATTGTAACAAATGTAACTTAAATTGTAACTCAAATTAAGTGTCTTTCAGGCTGATATGTTGAAACATTAAGAAACTCATTTCACACCACACTGACTTTTCTGATTTTAGGTTCTTTCGGTACATTTTTATATTGCGATAACAGACACTGTAGATGCATCAAAACAAAACCTCAGAGCAGCATATTATTACATATGTATATCTCTATATTTATATATATATACCTGACATCTGAACTCACCTTAAAACCTAACTATATACATCATTCTACAGACATTAAAATCATGAAT
>JAZGTJ010004307.1:0-27978 GCA_036877575.1 Botia almorhae | reverse complement strand
GTGACCATGGGCCTCTTGGCTGCTTCTCTGACCAGTGCTCTCCTTGCTCGGTCTGTCAGTTTAGGTGGATGTCCATGTCTTGGTAGGTTTGCAGTTGTGGCATACTTGTTCTATTTTTGGATGATGGATTGAACAGTGCTCCTTGAGATGTTTAAAGCTTTGGATATTTCTTTATAACCTAACCTGCTTTAAACTTCTCCACAACTATCCTTGACCTGTCTAGTCCTTGACTACAGGGGGCTGAATACAAACGCATGCCACACTTTCCAGATTTTTATTTGCTTAAAATTTTAAAAACTGTATATCATTTTTGTTCCACTTCACAATTATGTGCTACTTTGTGTTGGTCTATCACATAAAATCTTTTTGTGGTTGTAAGGTGACAAACTGTGAAAAAGTTCTTAGGGGTATGAACACTTTTGATCACAGCATCACTCTCTGATGTCACAGGTGTGTCTTATGGTTCTTCTCTCCAGGGAAAAGGGCGTTTACGCAAGAGTGGTCGCCACACCCCCTCGCCGCCCTTAAGTCCCCGTATGGCAGACAGGGAGGAGTCAGGGGTGGAAGGGGCGGAGTCTGGGCTGAGTGAGCAGCAGCAAGCAGCCATGCAGCAAGAGGAGAGAGTTTTGACCGAACAGATCGAAAACCTGCAGAAAGAAAAGTATGTAAACAGTATATATAATTATTTTTTGTCTTTGTTTTTTTTATTTTCCTGTCTGTTCACACTAAAAACATAATTTCAAATTTTTTATGTGAAATAAGTGATTTTATGATTTTTTACTAGTTTAATATAAAAAATAAAGTTCATGTCATACAGATTAAAGTCAAGACATTTGCTTAGTGTTACAGCTAAACTTCCGGCAGTCTGCCTGTCACAGATTGTGCGGTTCTCTTTGTGCATGCGTGTGCGTGTGCGTGCATGTGTGTGTGTAGGGAGGAGTTGACTTTCGAGATGTTGGCTTTGGAGCCCAGAGCTTCTGATGATGAGATGCTGGAGTCAGAAGCGTCTTTAGGAACAGCAGACAGCTCAGAAAACCTCATGGACTCTGAAAGTGCTGGTAACCGGGATTTACTTTCTTCACCAGAGTTAGAAAAAGTTGAACTGATTAAGAAAGTTATTATAAAAGAAAGTATTGTTATAATAAAATCACTCCATACTTGCATGCTACATTTTATCTCTGTCTCTCTTTCTTAGACAAATGTGTGGGTGGGGCATCGGCAACATGCTGGAGGAAAGCGGAGTGTAAAAGCAGGCAAGGTTTGCGCCGTCAGCCTGAGTCTCTAGACTCTGTGGACTCGGCTGTAGTGTCACTTTCCTCTGTGTCATCGGGCCCTCACTACCGGTTCCGTTCTTCCTCCTCTGGGCCGCTCTTCTCCTCTGTCTCCTGCAGAGGTGACCTGGACCTTTGCCCCAACCCGGAGACCTCAGAACCAGCTTCCCTAAACACCCGATGTGCCTCCAGCTCCGAGAAAACCCGGCCACGACCCAGGGGGAACCGGAGCTGCCCACCGAAGGCCCGTCAGGCAGGGGAGGGTGGCAGCCAGCAGAGAGAACATGAGTTCGGTTCTGCTCAGCCTCTCGTGCTGTATGGAAGTCATGAATTCATGGTGTGACGGTGAGTGATGGTGGAGTGGGATGATGCTTTTAGTTTAGAACGTTCAAAAGTGATGAGATGAAAACGAGATGAAAATTCAAAGAGATGAATATGGAGGAGAATGCAAATTAAACTTGGTAGTAAAATGCTGGATCTCATGAGCGATCATCCTGATGTCTACAAACCTTCTGACTGTAAGGTGGACCTGCTGGACTGGTCCACCTCTGCAACAGATGAGCTGAACAGGGAAAGACTGATTTTTAAACACTGAAACCCATTTTCATGTTTACAGAACTGAGCCAATGAGAGGTCATGTGACTTCCACTGACTGCATGTCCTGTTGCGCCCCATTTATTTCCACTCCATGATTAAGAAACTCTTTGATAACATGCGAAATATGTAAGATATGATTATATTATTGATTTGGGTGAAAGAATCCTGTAAATTGCTGAAATTCCTGTGCTGCTGATGTGTGATTTCAGTGTGAATCTGTCTGTTTCTGTCTGTATGTGTTTATTATATGAGTGAAACCCACACACGTTTTCTGGTCACATTTAAAATTATATATATTTTGCATACTTTTATTTTTACTTTAGTACTTTAGAAAATTACATTTGTTTTAGCAAACATAAATTACATTTTTGCATTATGCAAAATATATCTTTTAATTTTGGGAATTAATGTGACATGATTCTTAATGTTGTTGCTTTAAGTTTCAGACACAGAACTGTGTTAAAGGGACGAGGTTTCACGACAGGTGCAGAACCTCAGGCATGTGATGACCCACAATGCTTTGCTGCTTTCACTCACTGTTTGCTCTGTTTATCATCAGTGTTATGTGCAGAATCAGGCCTTGAAATGTAATGTCATGACTGTTTTTTATTGTACATTGCTTGAAGTATATTGTGTTTTATACAAGCTGATATTTTGATTTTAATTATATAAAGTTAGTGTAATGTTACATTTTACAGTTTTCTTTGCTACAACATAGCAACTTAAAAAAACCAGTTCCCTCTAATCTAGTGGTAATATATCACAAACACATTTATATACAGAGCTGTGGTGACGTTATCCTGCATATAGCCCAATTCACATTTATAATAAAAACCAGTTAATGGAAAACACATAACAGCAAAAAGCTTTAGATATAAATGATACGATCACGCAGTAAATGTCATGTACTGAGAATGTGTAGAGCATTCATATTTAAGTCATAGCCTATTGAAAGCAACAGCACCTTTCTGCAATATCATGAGCTGTTTTTATTTGTATTTGGTACTATCATAACCGGTAAAAACAGACGGCTCACGGCTCTGTGCTCAACCCATGTGACCTTCTTTCATGGAACACAAACGTGAATTATTGATGTAATGGACACACTTATTTTATATAATAAAGTGAAAGAGGACTGAAGCTGACCAAGTATTATAAAATACAGTAATATATATATTACTGTTTTCATTTAAAAAGTAATTCTCCGAAAATATTCACCACTGCTGTGTAGCCAAAAATACAAACTGCTGCACAGATGCAGGTCTGTATGCTGTTAGGTTAAACACCAGTGACAGAATCAAACTGGCCATTAATAACATTAGCTTTGTGTTCCACAGAAGACGTCACACAGCTTCATGTGAGACAAAGAACAGTTTTTATTTTTGGTGAACTATTCCTATCATGTGAACTATACTAATGCTGGAAACTATTATAATTGTGACATCCTGTCTAAATGTAATGACTGTAGCATGCCACACTGTTGTTTTACAGTCACTGTGTTTAGGGTCACGGGTGAGAGCGGCTGTACTCAAGCACACCAGCACAGCTAGCTCTTACATGTGGGACAGAATTGTGAATTGGATGTGTTGTTATTCTGATAGCTGAATATAAACACGCTTGAACTGACGCACAAGCCTCTTCAAGCTGTTACTTCACACTGACAAACATTTTGACTGTGAGTGGGTCACCATGAGTAAAACATGTTACTGGATTAACCTTATTGGTCCTGGAACAGCATTATATCAACCAATCAGATTGTAGAATTAGGTTTAGTGTGAGTGTTAGGTTTAGGGGCTTGTACACCATTCTTATCTAGCTATTGTTTTACTCAGATTTTAGGGGTGGATTATGTATAGGGTTTGGGTTAGGATGGTTGTTTCACAAATGCTGTTCCAGAACCAACCACAGATATTGATGCAGGAACCTGTTTTGTGGCTACTATTGCGCATGTTGATGTTTGCGCAGCTGGCCGCGTTTGTGTTCGTGTATTTGACGAGAATGTGTTTAAAATCAGAAAAATATGTTTTATGTATGATGATTATATAATGTTAACTGATTCTCTGTACGTTTTAATGCACTAAGACAGTCTGTAAAAACAGTTTGTGTGTTCAGATCCTGTTTTAAAAACGGTGCAGTTTGTTTAATATTTCTTTAATGTAATGTAAAGACCGCTGTGTATGGATGTAAAAAGATGAACAACGCATTGTTTTAAAAAGAAAATTAATAATAATGAATAATCCTGACTGCTTTGTCACTCAGTCCAGGTAGAGAATAAATCACAGACCAAACACTTAAAACTAAACAATCAACAAAACTTATATAATATTTTAACTGTGGCTGAAGATTTAGTCGAGACGGGCGTCTCATCTACTTCCTAATCCCTAATAAATACAACCACTGTTTTCTTCAGATACTCTGAATCTGTCTCAGGTATCAGTTCTTCTACTTGAACTTTGAATATACTACAGAGACAAATTACTGGAAAGTTAAGATTGCAAATAGTTTCAACATTTTTTTTAAGGTTTTCGTAAAGCAAATGTACACACACACATACTGTACGGGTTTTATTGGAAATGAGAGTATACTGTTGGGATTATGTGGTCATATTCATGTGAACGTATAATTATAACACACACACACAGAGCTCATGTCTGAATGTTGGAGTGAAACTCCTGTGAACGCCACACATCACTGTCTCAGCCAATGATCTGTCTTCAACATTCATTCCTGAATGAGCACTGACAGAAAACAATCCTTCAGACATCTGGAGATTTTAAGACGAATTACTCGCCCATTTCCACATCTTCTGCCAGCTTCTGGACCATCTTGTCCTCCAGCTGTTTGGCTTGACCTGAACAGACACATCAGACATGAGAACAGAGTTTTGTGGAACATCTTTCAGACTTCACACTGGTGTGGACTCTCACCTGCATGTGGAGCTTTGATGAGGTGAATGTTCCTCTTGACTTCACTGATATCTGCTGCTTTCTCAAGCTCTTTGCCCTTCTTTAGTCTGTGGAAATATGATGAACATTTACAAATAATTCTGAGGTAAAAACCTAAAACATCAACATTAAATATTATTCAGCTAGATTTACAGCTATTTAAATTAAGCTTATTATAGTTCACTAACTAAAACTATTAAAACATTTTTGTTAACTGAAACCAAATAAAACGATGATATGACTTTGAAAACAAACTAAAATTAGAAATGTTGCCTTAGCAGTAAAATTAAATTAAAGCTGAGGCACTAAAACAATTAACCGAAAATAAAAACAACTCAGGTTAAACTTGTATAACGATATAAAAAAATTAAATATTAAAAAAGCACATAACAAAATTGCTAAAAATTTACCTAAAAAGAACATGAAATATTAAAAAATAAAATCAATATCAAAATATTAATAAAACAACAAAACAATTCCCCTTTTCATGTGAGTCTTATCACTGTCACCACTCCATGTTTTCTTACATTTTCATCTTATACTGAGATTTTCATTATATTGAGATTTGACACTTTATAGCTAAATACGAAAGCACTTGCATAGAGATGACAAGCAGATGAAGAATATAACGCTGAAAACAGTCACCTGTTGATAATAAATCGTGCCTGACGTTTCTGCTTGATGGCTTCGACTGTCTTCATTGCTTTGACTGTTTAAACACACATCATTGAGTTAAAAGGTTAATTAAGATAAACATTTATCAAGTGACCAATGCAGTCCAAACTTGCCTGTCTTGCTCCAGAGTTCTCTGTTGTATTTGACAGGAATATTTCTGCGCTTTTCAAACTCCAGCGAGTTGTCCTGTCAAACAGAATGAGCAGAAGATTTATCAGTGTGTGGTAGGTCCAGGAGTTTAATACAGTCACACACGTACATGGAATTGGATAACAGGTCATTTCTGTAAAATTAATCTTGACCAGATTTTGCCACTTATGACACAGTTACTAATCAAATAAATAAATACAGAAATAAAAACATAATACATTGTTAGAGGATTAATGATTGTATTATGTGATAGCTGAGACAAACAATCAATTATACAGTTGGTTTTAGTCAGTAATACTTTTATTACACACACCGATCTGTTACTATCGAAAGGTAATAGCGGGCAATCCCAATAATAACGGGTGGATCTCTCACCACTGTCAGTTCTTTGCTTGATGATTTCCTAAACGCTTTGGTCCATCTGGTCTTTCTTGGGTTTCTCTTCTTCTTGAAGTTTTTGTGACATTTGGACCTGCAAAATCTAAATACCTATAAAACACACACGCACGCACTTTTCTTTATCATGTCAGTACCATGCTTTAAAATATATATTTAAAAAACCGCAAGTATTTAAATGCTTCTTACATACAGTAATAATAAAAGCAGAAATATAATATTAAATCATTTAAATATGATATGATCTGTCAAGTCTTTCTACAAGACAACACGTAAACACGCACAAAAACATTCACGATAAACACAGAAATGAGTGGAAGTGAATTCTCACCTTACAGTCATTGCGTACAAACATCATACCGTGTCCGGGATAAACCGGAGCCGAGCAGAAATAACACTTTTCAATGCGCATTTTAATCGATTATGATTTTCTGATTTCACTCATACATGTGCGTCCACACAGCACACGCAGGCGGAAAAGGAAATACGTCTTCCCGTTTCCTGCGTGTGACGTCATGGTGCAAGCCTTGAGCTTTAGCGCCGCATACAGGCGTAAAGAGAGATTGCGGCCCACCACTACAGTACTGCACAGGTGAGAGTTATATCATGATACTATTCATGCATGATCATATTCATGCATCATGGTGTTTGGATGGCTCACTTTAAAGAATGCCATGATAAAAACATTATTATGGTCAAATATCAACAGTAACTTTACTTGGTTTGTAAATCGCTTTGGTGTTAAATGTAGACATGTAAATTAAAACATGGTACCAATAGGAGAGTTTTGGTACTTTATTAATTATAAATAAATGTTGTATTTACCTCTTTGAGATACTTTTGCAATTTTTATTTTTCAAACAAAGACCCTTTGCAAATACTTTATCTTTTAATAAATTACATATGAATTGATGACATGACAATAGCAAGACTTGCTGTTGCTATTAAAAATCAAGAACCAAACAAGGTTCATTTTGAGAAATTTTATTATATTGTTACATTGATCTGACCACGCTGCCATCCAGTGGAATCAAACTGACACAACATGTCAACACATAGAGGACAAAACAATACAAACCTAAAATCAAACAGCCACAGAAACAAAACACATGTTTGGATTCAGCATAATTGACTGAATTATACTACTAATATTTCTTTGGCTAATGGTGCAGAGAAAACACACACAAAATAAACATGTATACACATATGACAAGTTCAACATCACAAATAGGAATAATTAAAAAAAACATTAAAGTTCGAGTAAATTAAGATTTTAAAGCCCCTAATGTAGTTTTGTTGACTTTCTTATTGCTGCACAGCACAGAAAGCTTCATGAGACTCTCTGCAGATGTTTTAGAGGATTACAGATGTTTGGATGAGCAGTCACAGTCATAACAAGATGTAGCATTTGAAAAAAACACATGAATTACAAAATGTCAAGTCTACACAATAAACAGGGGTAACTGTATCTATCTTTGGTTTAGATTTCACTTGCTTCTTGAAATGATTATTTTGTGTCACCTCAATCAAAAGGGTTTTCCCAAACCTCCTTGATTAGAATCATAGTTTACTCAAAAAACAGCAGTGCTGTCGTCTGCTGTACAGTAAGTGTAGTTCAGCTACACTTCACAGTAAACACTCAAAATCACCCATCATTCATACTGCACTCATACCACTTACAATATGAGAACAAGATTAGGAACGTTCATGTTTAGCCCATTGAAGGAGGTGAACAGCTCTTTGGATTTTAGCATCTGTCGCCACATTTGTTTCACTACAATCTAACAAAAGTGACAAAAGTCCCAAAGAAAACGCACCCAAAACCCAGCGCTAAAGCCAAAACCCGGCACCAAAGCCAAAACCCAGCGCTAAACCCAAAACCCAGCACTAAACCCAAAACCCAGCACCAAAGCCAAAACCCAGCGCTAAACCCAAAACCCAGCACCAAAGCCAAAACCCAGCGCTAAACCCAAAACCCAGCGCTAAAGCCAAAACCCGGCACCAAAGCCAAAACCCAGCGCTAAACCCAAAACCCAGCACCAAAGCCAAAACCCAGCGCTAAAGATGCTGAAGCGAAGTGATGCTGGCCTAAAATATTAAACATAAGCATGAAATGTGATTTTCTTTCAGCACTTTAAAATATACAGAAATATTAATATATATCTTTGGAGGTAAAAGTAGTTTGCCATCATATTACATCTCTGTATAATGTTTCACTTCATTCTTTGGATCAGACATTTTTCATATTGCAAACGACCCTCCCATCATAAGGCAATCTTTATCATCACCATCATCATCATATAAAGCTTTCAGAGTTTGGTGCAGTGACAGCACCATATTAGTTTTAAATGATGCACCTAAGACATTAAAGCTGTTCCAGATTCAGTACGGTTAAAGCTCTAGATTGTAGAAACAACCAAAATCTGTGATTCTTGTAAAGCTCTTTCAGCTAAGGTCTAAGAGTAGAACATTCTGGAGGGTTTGACAACACAAACGTAAAGCTTGTATTTTTGTTGTAGAAATGTCGTTGTTTGAGTAATGTTCGTACAAAATGCCTTGTTAGGCCTTGTTAATTCTGTATGTTCAGTGGTAACTGATGTTAACAGAACTTTAACTGTACTGATCTTGGATCAGTCATTAAAAAAGGCAAAAGCTAAATTAAACAGAACTGAAATCTTCCACTTATAAACAGCAAATTAATCTCCAGACTGTGCGCAACATGGCAAATAACTCAACATATAACCTTTAGGAACAAGCTTAAAACATGATCAGTCGCTGTAAACAGTCCTTCTCATAAGCTACAAAAATAAGATGCACAACAAAAACACAGTTAATAAAGATATAAAAAATGAATGAAAAAACTTCACATTAAAACTGAGGTGAAAATATTCATGGTTCTGTCTGTCCGACTACGATTCAGCTTTGATCCGTCATCAAATTCAGGCGACTCATTAAAGCAGCTTCAGAATTTCAAACATTCTTTTCCTTTTGGAACACGAGGCACATTCATCATGTTTTTATCTCTATGTGGGAAAGCAAATATATACTGTGGTGTCCGATAGTCTGAGGCCACATTGAATATCAGTTTTAAACCTTTTATACCTTATAATAAACAAAAGTTTAAACATTTAAGAAGTGTAACAATAAGGAGAAAGATTTAAGATTCTGCATCTCTGTGTAAACCAAAATCCTGCTGGAGAAGATGGTGGATCTTCAGCTTTTAAAACCCAATGACGTACTGAATATCATTAAAACTGTTACATTGAGAAAATTTAAAGTATTTCAACAAGTGGTCTCAGACTACTGGAGCCCCCAGGACATGATAAACACCTTCATAATAGAAATACATAAAAACGACACGTATGAAGCACCTGTTTGAAGGCCAGTGTCATTGGTCAAAAGGTTGAGTGAGGTAGAGAGACAGCAGCACTAAACTCCGCCTCTTCCAGGACAAACAGGAAACAGTCGTCTGTTTGTGTAAAGCACATTAGAGGAATTCAAAGACAATCATCATGTGGTGTGAGATCTCTTCTGCGGACTGACAGAAAATCTGAATAGGAAACACATTCATCTGTGATCACATGAAGAGGGGACAAACGGACCTTCATCTTTGGAATATTAATAATCTCCGCTTTTTGGGTTGTGCAGCCAGCTGAACACTGACTTAGTAAAGCTATTTTAAACTTTTAAAACCGCTCAGTCTTTGGCACAAATACTGTATTTAAATCTTTCTCTAGAGTGAATGAATCCTGAGTATTTCAATCTCTCTCCAGAGTGAATGAATCCTGAGTATTTCAATCTCTCTCTAGAGTGAATGAATCCTGAGTATTTCAATCTCTCTCCAGAGTGAATGAATCCTGAGTATTTCAATCTCTCTCTAGAGTGAATGAATCCTGAGTATTTCAATCTCTCTCTAGAGTGAATGAATCCTGAGTATTTCAATCTCTCTCTAGAGTAAATGAATCCTGAGTATTTCAATCTCTCTCTAGAGTAAATGAATCCTGAGGGTATGAAGAGTGTTTACTGGCCCAGAATCCAGAATCAAATGATTGAATCACAGACTGATGAGTGAGCTACAGTGAATCTGCTACAAACCGCAGTTCAGAGGGGGATTTTGGAAGGGGGTCGAAAACCCTCCGCTCAAGCTCACAACAGGGGTTTCTGGTAACTCCTTTTGATCAGTGTTTGGACTGCTGGTTTCTGTCTCGTCACAGGGGCAGTTTCCAGAATCACCCGTCTCTCTGCTGCTGCTGTCACTGGTCTGAGAGCTCTCTGACTCCCCCAGTGGCCGGTAGAGGAGGTGCAGGGAGGAGCTCTGGGCAGCGACAACTGCCTGTTGCTGTTTATAATGTAGAACAGTCTTACCCTCCTCATACACACAGCCATTATTCTCCATCTGTTGAAAATAAACACTATTATTTTAGCACCTAAAAACATCAATCTAAAAATAAGAATCAGTACGATTGATCTGTGATTGAGCTTTTGTCATTTTTATTCATTTCAATCATAATGAGTTTAAATGTTTTTTACTTTGGCATCGACGAACTGAGTTCTCATTATTTGAACCAGAACGTCTGTGTTGTCTGCCCGATGCTGATTGGCTGATGAAACATCATTCCTCACTTGTCCAAGCATCTTTGAGGATGATGATGATTTCCTACAGCGAGAAAATAACTTTTTATTTCTGTGATCATTCACTTCTACTACACACCTGAAGGTGTCACATCTGAGAGTGATGCAGTTTTGTCTGGTGAAATGAGAGCAGACGCTGGAGACGTACCGCGTTTTACTCTGAGTGAAGAGGATTAAAATGCAGAGGATGATGCAGGTCAAAGCAATACACACACCAACAATGATACCAGTCATAGATTTCTCATCCATGTGGTAAAGTCCATCTATAAATGCTGAAAAATACAAACACACACAAATTAATCACATTTTCACAAACACATTTTTTTTCTTGTGGTGTATGATCTAAACCTAAACGCACCTGTTTCTTCTGTGTGGCCATCGATGTGACGAGGATTTTTGTTCTGGTGATGTTTGGCTCTGATCACAGGAAGTTCTACAGTGCTGGAAAACGGACCATCACCCGCCTGGTTAGAAGCAGAGATCTTCACCAGGTAAACCTGACCTGACTCCAGCTTCTCTAGCACAGCCATGCTGTTTGAACCTGAGGCAGAGTGGAAACAGTCACTTGACCAGCGGGCACAAAGCTTTCTCATCCCATTCTTTTACGAGCAAACAATCTGTGGTCTACATTCTTACTGTACGTCAACTGTACATCAATTGTGTCTGTTTTTATATCTCCTATAGGACTTTACATGTGAGTCTGCTCACCTTCTCTCTGCAGAACCTGCCATTCTCCAGTGGTCCAGGAGCTGTGTGAGGTGTACAGGATGGTGTAGTGAGATACAGACAGGTTGGACTGGTCTGGTGGTTTCCATGACACCAGAGCTGTCTCGTCATCGATCAGAGATGCTCTGACATTCAGCGGGGGGGAGGACGGAGCTGTGGAGCATAACATACAGCAGAACTGAAGAATCTGATCCTGGATCAGGTTATAATGGCTCTTTAACAGTCAACATAAAACTGGATAAGCCTGATAAGATCAGTGATTTTATACTGCATACATAAGCAGCTTTACCTTCTAGTAAAGTTCTCTGATAGAGCGTCACACTCCAGGGACTCGACAGCTGATCCATGTGCAGACAAACCCCAAACTCATAGCGAGTGTTGGGCTGCAGTCCTGTGAGCACCAGCATCTGTTCAGTGCTGCGGACAGACATTTCAAACTGAGTCACTTCAAACTGCTGCTGTTCTGTGTGTGAAGACTCTAGCAGCACTCACGTGTGGACGTAGCGTACAGCAGAGGTGTCAGACAGACTCGCAGGTCCAAAGCGGACGGTATAGCCGACTGCTTTTCCCGACAGAAACGCAGGGCGATTCCAGCTCATAATGACAGCAGATGAACTGTTAGCTTCAGCATGAATGTTGTCTGGAGGTGGCAGTGTGGCTAACCTGCGGCTGGGTGCAGCTGAAAAACACACTTCTCTTTACACCGCTGTGATCTGATAAGAGGGTCTAACCTTCTGTTCACAGACGGCCATTTTCACCCACTTTTTTTTAGTGAAGAATATGTACTTCTACATATTTGAAGCACTATAATAAGCCATTATTTGAATCTAAATATAATCATAGTAAATCAGTTGTTTGTAGATGTTGTTTTTATATTTGTATAAATTAATATAGTGTTCAGAATGTGAAGCGTCAGACTCACAGGGACATGCTGGAGTGTTGACTGTCTGATGCGCCTGATAACCGTCACCATTAACACTGAACGCCAACAGCTTCACATGATACTTCACTCTGGGGCCTGTAGAACAGAATAAACATACAGACTCAACTCATCTCTACAGTCAACAGTGCGCTGCGTCTCGTGCAGTTCAGCACACGACCACCAGGTGGAGCTGCTTTCTCCTTCACTTACAAACAACAAAATTTAAAATTTAATGTTTCTGCCTGTCACGTAATGTTCAAACTCATATTAGCAAGAGATTTAGCGGAACATTTCTGATTTATGAATTTGTTGTTCTTTAATATGTTTATCAGATATTTGTACACAAATGTGATTTGATGAATGAATGTGTTTATGTGTCCGTGTTTAGCATCAGTCAATCTCAAAGCCTCATGAGGACCTGAGAGCTGAAGTGTGTTCAGTTTTGGGGGGTTTAGGTGTTTTGTAGGGCAGGAGGTCAGAGGTCACAGGAGCAGTTGCTGCTGAGCTGCCATGAGCTTTATGAGCTCTGAGGTTAGGCACAGATAAAGTTTTATGCTAGTTACTAGCAGAATCATGGAGAAACAGGCCATGACATAAACATGCTAAATCTAGATGTATATAACATATATTATAATTTAAATGTATATAATATCAATTGTTACAAATTCGGCTTTTATTTACCCTCATGTTTTTTCAAACTCTTGTGTTCCAGTGAACAAAATTAAAGCATCTGGTTTTGGAAGGATTTCAGAAACAATGTGTGGTGAATGCATCCTAAAATATTCTAATCCTTCATTTCAGTTAGTGTCCAGTTGGAGAGGTGATGGGGGAGGCGTTGGTCACACGGGCATCTGCCCGACCTTAAACCCCAGAACAACAGATAGCCAGAAAGTAGCTCTGCAGAGTAATGGGAAAACTCCACAGAGACATCTGGGGTGTGACCTTTGACACTGAGAGGAGATTCCGTGACATGCACAAAGGTGAGGATAGTGCAGCCAAGCCAACCGTGCATAAAACCAAACAGAAGAAAGTCATTATTAATCAAGGAGAAAACTGGAATTCTCAGTCTGGTCAAATACATTCAGATCCAGCTGACAACAAACACTGTAGCAAAAGACAGCAGTATATATTTTTCTTTTATTTGTTTGTTTCCGAACAAGTTTGACTTGAAGATGAAAAAACATTAAAAGTCTTGTATCCTAGTTTAAGTACTGCACTAGTAGTTTGATTATGTTTTGATTTATATTTTATACTTTTTCATTTAACTTTAAATAAAACTGACATTTCAAATTGCTTTAAACTTCTAACTTAAATATACAGCCAATGAACTACTGATAACTGACAAATCAACTTGTGAATCAGTTCTTCTGAATCAACTCACTAAGTCCAGTGATGGTGTGCTGCCGGTCCTCTGCAGGCAGCTGCAGAACGGATTCCTCTGATTGGCTATCAGGGTTAAAGGAGAGTTTGTATCCATGGACGATGGTGTCTGTATCCATGGCCGAGTTCCAGCTGATGGACACAGAGGTGCAGTTTACAGCCTCAAGCTCAAGGTTTGGCGCAGGAGGCACTGAGAGCAGAAACACACACACACACACACACACACACACACACACACACACACACACACACACAAACACACACACACATTAAACTGATTTTTTTATTCAAGTCCAACACTTAATATTGTTATATAATGATTCATTGACTGTTTCATTCTACATATCTGTGCTAGGTTTACGTTTCTCAGATTTACATTTAGGCATTTGGCAGACGCTTTTATCCAAAGCGACTTACATTGCATTATACTACACATTGATCACCATACATTGAGTATGTGCAATCCCTGGGATCGAACCCATGACCTTGGCGTTGTTTACGCCATGCTCTAACCACTGAGCTACAGGAAAGCTACAGATCTCTTAAAGAATGAATTTACAATATTTACACTTCACAAACAACATTGGACATGAGAAGTGCAAACAAGCAAACTGAAGCTTGAAGTGATTGTTGGGCACATGAGTTTGGGATGGACATATGCTTGTCTCTCACCTGTG
Organism: Botia almorhae; assembly: GCA_036877575.1. Classification (NCBI taxonomy): domain Eukaryota; kingdom Metazoa; phylum Chordata; class Actinopteri; order Cypriniformes; family Botiidae; genus Botia; species Botia almorhae. The sequence goes on along the minus strand of JAZGTJ010004307.1, from coordinate 13,607 downwards.
GCGCTGGATGTTTTAGGCGTGCGATGAGAGCTCCAGGCAGACGGCTGACTCCAGCCCACGCGGGTGGATGCCGACATGCGGATCAGGTAGATGGTGTCAACCTGCAGACCCTGAAGAAGATGCTGAGTGCAGTTCTCAGCCTGGACGGGCAGCTCAATGGAGGTCACCTGCTCGTCGGTGGCTGTGCGGTACGACAGGCGGTACGCTGACACGCGTCCACGGCTCAGTTTGATAGGAAGCGGCTGCCAGGACACAAGAATATCGCTCGGGCTCCAACTGGTCAGACTGAACTCAGGGTTACGGAGGGGCACTGGGGACAGATAGAGTAACACCACATGCTTACTGATTACAGCTCTGGACACTGGAGCAGTGCATTGTGGGAAATAAAGGCATGGACAGCACAAACTCACCATTCTCCAGCGTCTGCTGTGTAACCTGTTCTGACATGCGGCTGGCACCCATCGGCATGTAGGCGACGATGTAAAACGTGTAGTTGCGCGCAGGTTCCAGGTCGTCGATAATGTGGCTGGTTGTATCGTTTCCAATCACGGCCTGATATTCATTATTCATGCCTTGAATTCACAAACATTATGAATTTTCTATTATACATAAATATGTTTTTATATGTTAAATTTGAATGAATAATAAACTATTCTACAGCTGCAAATAAATTAATGTGTAATTTTAATAGCTGTGAAGAGCCTTTTATGAACCTTTATTATTTATAAGAGTGTTACTGAGCCCAGAAATCTCTTTATCTCCCTTACCCTCAGACTTCATGTAGTGTATTGAGTAGGCAATGACTTTCTCCGCATTGTACTGCGGCCTTTCCCACGCCAGTAAGATAGCAGAGCTGGAGATGGTTTCTGCATGGACATTCTGTGGCGCGCTGGGACGGTCGTCTGATTGGATTACAATGAGGCGGGCTGTGGACAGAACCGACCCCTCAGAGTTCTCTGCCTGGCACTGATAGAATGCTTCATCTTCTGGAATGATCTGGGTTATCACCAGTTTACTGACAGATTACAAAAATAAACAGGTAAACATCACAAAACAACAGATTACAAAAACTCCCTATGTAGGCAGCTCACTAGGTTTGGAACAGAGCCATTGCCTTTAACAGAATCCAGTGTTACCTGTTGTACATCTTGGTTCGGCCATTGAAGTGGATCACCTCACCGTTCCTAAACCAGGAGATGCGAGGAGCAGGGATCCCTTTGGCCTGACAGCTGAATCGGGCTGTACCAGCTCTCGGACGGGTCTGACTCTTTGGTTTCTCCACAAAAGATGGAGGAACTGTACAGATTGAGTTTACAGTTCAGATTATGTTGAATATCATAGTGTCAAATGTACTGATGTTTGGAGTTAATAATTGTTGGAAACAGGTGTAATTATCAATTACCATTGACACATTCATGTATCAGCAACACTCTTTAGTAACTTTTATTAACTTTTAACTTTTATTTTGCCAAAAAAGAAGCCTTTTGTTTTAGAAAAAAGTTTTTCTAATGTAATTTTTTTTAGTTGGACTGTTCCTCTAAGACTGAAGATACAGTCTCATCTTGAGTGTTTATTAAACAATCTCTTACTGAGTACGGTGAGGTAAGCAGACGCTGTTGTGTAGTTGCGTGTGCCCGGCGTGGTCGCTCGGCAGAGGTACATTCCACTGTGTTGGGCCTTTACAGCAGAGATAAGCAGGTTTCCATTCCCCAGCACCCTGGTGCTAAATACATCTATGGGTTTGGAGTCTGTCCTGCTCCATGACACTAGAGGGCGGGGCTTGCCATGGGCCATGCACTCCAGAACCGCAGGCTGATATAGACTGACGGTGAGATTCTGAGGTCCTGCTATGATCTGTGGTCTCATTAGGAGAGGTCTCAAACCTGATGCTGGACAAAGAACAGAAAAGGTTTTATAGACAACTACAGCTGACAGCGAACGCTTTCTTGTGTTCTGTGAAACTAACCTGCTGTCACAATGAGCTCAGCCTCTTTGCTTCTGACTCGACTGGCCGTGTTTGTAGCTGAACAGCGATAATTCCCAGCATCCTTCACTGTCACGTCACGGATCTGTAGAACTCCATTTGGCAAAATTGTGATTCTAAAAACAAACAGAAAGACTTTTACAGTTAAAGTAACTCTGCCAGTCAAAAGGCTTCCAGTCAATGTATGATAGTATGAGATATATTGAAGGATAAAGTTAAACTGGTTGTTTTGTGGACTTACCTGTCTGAATCCAGAGGCAGAGATCTTTGGTTAAATTCCCAGGTGATCACGGGTGAAGGGCTTCCATAAACAGTACAGGAGAATCTGCCCACAGACCCCACTGTCACCTCCGCGGGGACGGGGTGAGTTACAATCCACAAGAGACCTGTGCAGAATGACAAGTAGAAAACAACAGAAAAACTGAATTTCTAAAGTCACCATGACACGTGAGCAGGAAACCTGAGATCAACATGAGAACATGAGATCATCAGGGAAATTTTGACTCCATGTTTATGTAGCTCAGGGAGAAAGTAGTTCCCTTTCTTTCTTTCGCAATTAACAGAACTGCTTTTAAAAATCAGGTTACTGACACAGACAAATCCTGTGTAATCAGTGATGAGGTCTGAACGATAGGAGCAACCGGTTAACGTTAACCAACACACGTTAACCAACACACGTTAACCAACACATGTAACTAACACACGTTAACTAACACACGTTAACTAACACACGACCATGTTTTACCACATTTGATCATCTCCTAACAGATATCGCAGTGTTGTTGGTGTTAATTCAAGTCTATGAGTGTATGAACACACATTTGTCTCCGTCAGCGAGACGCAACCACCAGTAATCTTTATTACAATCAGCTCAGTCAGGTTAAAACACAAACTGGACATCAATAACCAGTTAACATATAACAGAGACTAAATGCCTGAGGAAAATGAAATAAAGATCTAACAGATGTAACAGTTTGTTTTCATTCAGCAGCCAGTAATCAGATTGTGTACATGCATAAAGCCTAAAGCACTTAAACCAAGACCATTTCAATCCATTACGATCTCAACTGTGATTGGCTGTCTGGTAATGACAGGGTGCCCAGCAGCCAATAATAAACAGCTGCTCAAATCAATGGATCAATTGACCAATGACAGTGAATAATGACCCTTTATAGATCAGCAGAAATCAATAACACTTCCATTCACAATAGGCATGTCCATACGAACATTGAGTCCGTATCACAGCTTGTAAAGCTTGTTTAATGCTTTACTTTAAAACTAACTGGGCTGTGTTTACTGTAACTGTATAAATAAAATTAACACCTGAGCATAGACAATATGTTTGAAATATCTATAAACACCTTTATGAACATCTATGAACACAACAAGAAAACCTCAGGAATCTCAGAGAGATTCAGTGACACGTGTGTTTCTGAAGGTGAACGTGTGAGACTCACACAGGCAACATATCAATGATTTTACCCACTAACAGTAAGAAAACTGCTTCACCTTCCTTCACAAATAACAAACATGCTGAAAATATATCATTTACAGTTAACAGTATGAATATTGTACATTAATAATATAAACTGAAAAGCATGTTACACCAAAGAGGAAAACTGAAACATGTTTTTTCTCCATAAACTCTTGACAGTGTTAAACTCACTCTTGAGTTTATGATGCATGATCGTGTCTCACTCGTGTCTCACTCGTCTTGGTTTTCGTTTTTTCAAGAACACTTAATATTACTGAAAATTTTATCAACAGACATTTAACCAACCAGCTGCTGTTGATGTAAAATCTTCAAAAACTGCTCTGTTACTTAAAGAAATAAAAAAGGGGGAAAACTACCAAGTAAATGTTGCTCACCTGTTCAGTTCACCTGTTCAGTTCAGTTAGTGTTTATGTACTGGAGACGACAGATGGCTAAACTGTGGTATACAACACAACTGAATGATAAGTCACAAATTCATTTTTACATGGTACTCCATGGTACTTGGTTACATGGCCATAAACCACAGTAATACCACAGTAATACCACAGTATTGTTTAGTAAGAAGCTGCATGTTGTCAAAGCAATAGCATCACAAATAACACAACCCCCCCAGTACTAAACCAGCTGTCTTTCGGGTCTGCTGTGTGTGTGTCTGGTCAGTGGGGGTTGCAGGGGTCAGATCAATGCCTAGGTCAAACAGGATAAAGGTTTCCTACTAAAGGTCAGAGGTCAGGCAAGGCCGTCTGTTCAGAGAGTTTTAGCTCAGGGTGCGAGGCACTCTGATTAAACGTGTTCAGGACAGAATCTGTGTCATTTATGCACAATAATAAACCTTGTGGTCAGAGAACTAACAAAGTATTTTGTTTACAGTCTTAGAAAGAATGAAAGCCTTTTTAAGGTCCATGTTTCAAATAATTTTCATGACAAAGATTTCACTTCACGTTTAAAACTTTACTGTACTCAGCAGTACAGTGATGAGAGAATTTTTTTTTTAAATCTGCTAAATTGCCATGATAATACTGTTACAGAGATCTTAATGGACCTAAAATGAAGCTACATTTTCTTTATACAAAATATTTTCTGTCTTTTGATTTTAGGATCAAATGTGTCCTGCAGATTTTTGTGAGAGTAACACACAAGTTTTACTTTTTCTGGCATGTGTTTCTAACTGGTGTTAAAAACTCAAAAGTGAGTTTTAACTGCAGTGCTTTTAGGATTTAAAACAAAAGTATTCTTTCATATGAGACCCCCACTCAACCCACTAAACAACATCAAGGTTAAGTCGTAAATGATGCTGAAAAGCAGTCTAACTCCGAGCAGTCTAACTCCGAGCAGTCTAACTCCGAGCAGTCTAACTCCGAGCAGTAACAAAACAATGGACTGCGACTGAAGAGCAACATCTGTGAAAGAGATGAATTGCATCAGTCAGGCTCTATTGTGGACAGCAGGCAGATTAGGGTGTGAGCGGGCGGCCCGCTGGCCAACACGCTGCTGGGGAATAAAGACGGTCCCACAACCCCTGTGACCTTCTGGCCTCCTCCATTGGCCTCTGGACAGACGGGCAGTGAAGCAAACCAACACGACCCCCTTCAGTCCCCTCACCCACAAAACACACCCTCCTGTTACCCACAACCCCTTTACACTTCAGAGGAACATATATTTCAGTTTCACTGTGGTTCAATCTGAATTGCTAAATAAACAAGTTATAAAACTAGTAAAAAGGAAACATTGAAAATATTTGTCATATAAACAGCAGCCGAACCCCAATATAATATAATACAATATATTATATTTAATATAATATAATATAATATAGTTATTAAGACGCAGACCATTTCACAAGTACTGGATGACTAACAGACTGGCGGAATCAAGTTAATTATCATCAAATAAGCCACTCAAGTTTATACAGATCAATAAAACACACAATCACTCTTAGCCAAACCAAACAGCACATCACCTTCACTCTTAAAAATAAAGCTTCTTAGAAGGTTTTTTACAGTGATGTCATTCAGCCAATGGTTCTTAAAAACGTTTCTCTTTCTTACCTTTTTATAGTCTCAAGAGCCATTGACACTACAAAAAAGGTTCTGAAGATGTTACAGGTTCTTTATGGAACCTGGTTCTTGTATGGCATTGTGAAGCACATGGAGTGTTCCACATATCTAAGGGTCTCCGGCAATCAGTGTTTCAGGTTAAATCTCTATGCAATGCAACAGCTATTGAGTTTGAATCTTTGCAGGTCTTTGTGAAGGTCAGGGTGAAGGAGTTGAATAGGCACAGCTGTTTCTGTCCACAGGTTCAGGGCCGAACAAACGTCCCACACAAGAGCTTTTCTCTCTCAGAGGGCAGCCGAGGCCATGAGGGACAAAAGAAATCAGCCAACAGCCTTTAACACATTTCTATGTAGCTGACTAGCACACAATCACACGTGAGGCCGCAGCAGTGACACAGATAAAGCGACATGCAACATGCTTACACAACATGAAAATCTGTGTGTGCATTTATGTATCAGAGCAAATATTTCATTCTGCACTTCACACACCCGACTGCTATTAAAACTGTCTAATAGATTTACTGATTATAGCTGTTTAGTGACAGAACCATGAATAATGAACAATTTAACCAGTACTAACTTATATCCAAGTGTTTGGAGTTGCATGATCTGATTGGAAATTCTTTCTTACTATAGGTAGCATAATAAACTTGGAAATTCACAGAAGTTTCTGTGGTCACAGGCTCCATCTGCTCAGTTTACACAAATACATGTTCAGAAACCTGAACAAATGTTGTGGTCAGTTAGGGCCCAACAGAGACATTATAGAGTTCTGACTGATTAAGGACGAACCCAAAGCTTTACTTTAACTACCCAGCTTTGCTAGATATACACCAAACTTCCATATGTTTATCAACCAAACCCGTCATTGTAACACGGTTTCCTTCATACGTACTTGAGACTGTGAGGCGTGCTCTTTGGCTCAGAATGGCTCCATGTTTGTTTTCAGCAAGGCACTGATAGAAACCTTCATCTGATTGTTCTGCAGAACTCCACACACTGGAGATGTACAGCGTTCCGTTAGGCAGGATCTGCACTCGAGCACTCTGGAGGAGTCGGACATCCTCCTTCATCCATCGCACAGTGACGGGTGACTCGCCCTGAGTCTGGCAGTCCAGAGAAACCGGGTCACCTCCAGACGCTCTTGTGTCACTGGGCTCAGTGATGAAAGTCAAATCACTAAAACAAAACACAGCTGGAGAACACAGAGTTTAACAGATATAATGTTTATCAGCACTCAGTCACGCAATACAACACACATGAACTTATGAACAACTGAGACAAACAGCTTCATGACAACCTGACTGTAACAGATCCAATCCTGTTAGTCAAACAATACAGTATTTAATACACAACTGGCAATGTAATTTTCCCAGTTTTCTGACTTTATCTGGCGGGAACACTATCAGACATCTGACAACAAAAGACTATTTTGGTTTAAACAACAAAACTGAGTCATTTGCTGGTATCCAAACTGTTTAACTGTATTAAATTACTGACACACATATACAACGTCGACAGTTTGTTTCCTACGCACATAATATAGTCATCATGTAAAATGATACTTAAATACTCTAAATAATCGAATCTGTATAGAGTTCCGGTGTTGTTTATTGAGTTTTAGAAACGTTTACGCAACGGATTCATGTCAAAATAAACAACAAGACATCTCTTACCTGAAAACGATAAAGACCAAAATAAAATCAGCAAACGCTGATGTGTTTTCCATTTCATAGACGCCATTTATCAGCAATTCACAGTCATTCTGCGCGTTAAAGCTGTGCGCGTCCGGAACGCGTCATAACTCCACAGAGAGCCGATCACCAAATGAACCTGCAGCCCCGCGCCCTCGAGCTCCCGTCCTCCCTCCGCCCCCAAAGCCCCCTCGAACCCGCGACACACGTCATTCAGAACCCCCACTAGATCCACTATATACCATTAGTATTATTAATAAATGTCAGCGCCATGCGCTCATGTTAAATCAATAATACTTCCTTTTGTAGTTTTGGAGAGCTTTCAAACTAAATTATTACTCAGACAGTTTGTTTTGCAAATCTTCCAAGTGGATCATAACAAACAGATTACTTTTAACTTTTATATAACACGTGCAACGACAGTAACATCATAAACAAAATAAAAAAATAGGAGGATTAAAATAAAGGACAATTAAAAAGGTAAATACGAATAACAAGTTTAAACTATATAAAACATTTGGAACATAGGCAAATGTATGTGGAGGATATGCCACATGTTCTGTGTTTCCCCTGTTTTATATGTGTGGCACAACACATTGAACTGAAAGCAGTTCTGGGGAGAGATCGGGTGTGTATGCAGGTCAGTAAAATTAGATATTGATCCTGACAGCAGCTGTACAGGACCTGCTCGAACCCCTGCAGGACAATAGACCAGCAGCTGTGAGATCAGCTGAGAAAGAATGGAGAAATCCCCTCACAGTCAACTCATCTCACATTATGAGTGTGTGTGAGAGAACAGCCTTGTGGGATACTGTTTAGAGCAGCGCTCACCCCCTGTTTATAACCACTAATGTGTTTGCTAAGGTTTTTTGCACATTGCTATGCAGTTGTTAGGGCACTTTTGACTCGGGTAAAAACAGGTGCATGTTCACATTTTCTTTAAAAAAGCAAAAATAGTTATTCTTAATATAATTTTATAATATTATGTAATATAAAATAAAACCACTCCTTGTATTTAATTTTAATAGAGCAGAAAAGACACAATTATGACTCTTAATCCACAAGTCCAGAAGTGAGTCGTGAGTCTTTAAATGTGATCAAAAGTGATCAGTCGAGTGGTCACCACACATGGCGATCAATACCGCCAGAAGTCATTATCATTGTATGAATATGTACTAGGTCATGGGAAAGCCACACAGCTCCCAGTAGCTTTATGCTCATTGGTTAAAGGCAAGCCCAGGGTGAACCCCCCCTCACTGTGACCCGTGCGGGCAGATAAATGCATGCTGCGACCTTTGACCTCTGGCTTGGAAAAAGTGACCCCCATTCACCCCAGAAGCTGTTCTGATGGAATATGCAGAGCAGTATTTATTATTGAGCGTCAATCATCAATATCACTGCTGTTAAAACATCATGTGATTTAAACACCCCTCACACAGTTTACAGAAAATGTACAATTGTATGTTTTATTGATTATGTAAAACAGTCATCAAATTATCTTGCATTTGTTTTTACATTCTTCACCTCAGGTTGTCTAAAACAACCAGCTTTTAAACTTTCAGACAGAAAAGCCAAAGCAATGATGAATGATGATTTTGCAATTATTCCTGTTTCATTCAGAAGTGTTCATCTCCTCTTTCTTGCTGCATACATTCCACAGTTTGCTTTGTATCTTGTTAAATAGAGTCATCAGAATCATCAGAGTCCCTTCATCTCACTGCAGCTGGAGGGCAGATTCTTACAGGAGTATTCTTGCAGTCAAATCAAATGTTAATTGAAAATGTTTCTCTTAAGGTTTACATATCCCACATTAATTTTGACCAGTAATTTGAGTTTGCTTATTGAATGAGGCTTTGGATGCATATTTCTGTTCACTACTAACAATTGATTAGATCGTGACATCACAGCCACGTCACACTTAATGTGAGCGTTGATATGATCAGCGCATTTTTATCGCCGCAGTGCTTGTAGAAACCAGCAGAGGGCATTATTGACAAGCACATAAAACAAGTACAGATTATTGTTTAAAAAAGGTTTATTGGCTTGTAAAACCACTTTAAAAAAATCTCACCTGTGAGTACTTTCCATTGGAAAAAAAAGAAAAAAAAAACATCGCTGAAACGCTTTTGCAATATTAACAAGGTACTGTCCACACAGAGCAGATAAACCAGAAAATCTGAGGCTCAAATCTACAGTCCCGAACTGAATGAACATGTTTTTCTACAAGACAACAGAGGTACAGCTGAATCAATCCTCATGTTTTAGAAAGGATTGTAGTCTTAATTCTAAAATAAAAAAACAGGAATTAATCAGTGCAATAAATGACAGAACATTAAAAATTACAGCTTTTTCACATACAGTTTTTTTTTATAAAACAGAAAAGAATGTAAAGATAGATGTAAAAAGAAATAAAAAAGATTCATGAACGGAAACGTACAGACTTTCAACTCGGTAAACATTGTAAAATGCATACAGCGCCACCTCTGGTCAATGGAAGCAGAGCTCTGATTGGTTAAAGGAGTGCTCGCATGGATAGTTTAACATACATGCACACATACATGACACAAGTCATTTTTATAACATGAAGCATGTCGAATTGACTTTAAACTCAATGTTTAAATGCTTTTTTTACTTTTTATTCTCAGGAGAATTTAAATTAGAGCTCTTTGCTACAGACCTTTCTTCACTGATGTCATGAGTAATTCCTCATTTGCTGTTTGTCATGCAAAAGAATAACAATGTGGGCACGAACTGTTCCTTAAACATTTTAAATGACAGTTTTTACAAATAAGAAACAAACAGAACAGAAATCTTTTAGTGCAATAAGATGAAGATTATCTGAATCATTTCCAGTGTCAGCTGCATTGATTCCTCTCGTCACACGACACTTAACTGTCACAATAAAACGAAGTTAAATTTCATTTTTTCCTCAATAAATCCATGCTATAATATTCCCTCTCCACTTACACATCACATCTGCGTATGCAGGAACCCATAAACTCCTAAGAAAGAAAAGATACATCAACAAGCTACAGACCAACAGACACATTAACTAGCACATCACAGGAAAGGCAGAAACAGGCAAGCTATCGTGCTGCTGTGGACTCGTTCAAATCAGTTTTGTTAAGTGCACTCTCATCTACTTACAATCATCATTATAATACGTCTTAATAAAATGCACATTTCATGATGACCCTCTTTTACAAATGTGCCACTACCTCAAAGTCTACAAACAGCCGTCGTTCTGCCTTCATGAGCTTCTACATGCTCTTCAGTACATCTGTACATCCAACATGTCTGTCATATACATCATTTACACAAATTAGAACTCATTCAGGAATGATCTTTGACCAATCAATCTGCAAACAACAATTAAAATCTGACAAGTCCTATGTGATCCCTTTTAGAAATCAAAGACGGACTAAGCGACAGATCTCAATCTCTTTTTGTTCTTCAACAGCTTCTCTTTGGTATGGAGTTAAGGCTGGACAGACAGATCTGCTTGTTCATCTCAAGTTAGTCACATCCTTGGAAAGAACATCTAGCCGTCACCATACCATAGTTACAACAAACTGTAATGTAATGACCTGATGGATGGACCTATGAATGGGTAGCAACCTAGCAAAGATGGTCCAAAAACCTCACTGTTACCTCTCAACAAATATAAAGGAGGGCCTTAGACGGTAATAATATGGCAAATAAATCTCCTTGTCCTTTTTGTTTTAAAAAACACCCCAAAGAGTTAAAAATCCTTTTTAAATCCTTTTCCCCAAAACTTCGTCTGGATTAAACAATGGCTAATGAATGATTCAGTTAATGAGTTAATGAGAAGTCAGCACCGAATAGCACCTAAAATCTCTGCAGTTCACTGAACTGATGGGTTATGATATGTAAATGTGATACTTCACCTCTGCTGTACTTGTACAAGGATTTGGGAAACTCATCAGCCACAACACAAGATATTAACACCACTGTTTGTCTGGAAAGGAAGTTTCCTTAAAGTCAATGATTTGTCACTTGGAATATTGCATTTCATTGAAATACAAGAGTGAATTAGGCATGCAGGTTCTCAATGTCCACTAGGATTACAGTGGAAGAAATATAAAAGTGTGAAGTCGATCAAAGAAATGTTAGATTTGTTCACCAGGTCATAACTATGTTGAACTACTAGTTAAAACCAGATGAACTATTTGACCATCAAGTGTAAATGACTTCTGAATGGAGAAATGGCTGGAATGACCTATGAAATTATAACAGTAATACAATAAAACAAGGTCAAAACTCAGGAAAAGCACATGCCTGTAGGAGATTTCCTTCAGACTGGCACTTTACACTGGACAGTCCAAAGCGTCCAGATTTCTGCTGCACAGACACATTATCTACATTTTCTACGTAGCATACACAAAACTACACAATACAAAAAACAAAAATGCTGAACAGAAACCATAAACATAAACAATAATGACATCAACAATTAAGGAGCAGGAAATAGTTTTATCCCAACATTTCCACAGTTGGCTGGTCTTTGTTCTCCAGCCAATCAAAACCAGCAGAGTTCACAGTATCACTGCAGATCTGCTGAAACAGAGGGTCGTTCTTCAGTTCTTCCAGTGTGGCGTCTTCATACTGGTCCTGCTGCTGACTGGGGTCAAACAGCAGATTGGGGTCCAAAGTGTTCAGGTCATTAATGCTACTGGAGAGGTCAGAGGTCAAGCGGATATCACTGGAGAAGTCAGAAGCCACAGCATTGAGTTCAGATGCCACCTGCCCAACGAGTTGTGAGCTGGGGTTGAGGCCATCCTCCCCCAGGAGGTCCTTTACAGTGGTGTTAAAGTCCAGTTGCCCCTCCTGCTCTCCTTCAGTGTCTTGCTGTGACGTTTGGGGCAACAAGTGCTGTTGGGTGAGATGTGGATCATCTTGCAACTGTTGTGGGTCTGGCAACTGCAACTGCAGCTGCTGATCTTGGAGCTGCAGTTGTTGGTTTGGAAGCTGAAGCTGTTGATCTTGTAGCTCCAACTGTGGTTCTTGAAGCTGAAGTTGCTCTTCTTGTGGCTGCAAAGCAGAGCCTGATTGTGCTTGACTGTTATTCGTGGAGAAGTTGACGTGGTCCTCCCCCGTGCTTATGAGGTAACCTGTTTTCTGGAAGTCAAAAGGTGAAGGGCTTGAATCCAAAAGGAGCTGCTGGTCCTGAAGGTTGGGGCCTCCAGAAAAGCCCTGTGTTGTCTCTAGGATTTGGGTTAAGTTCATCCTTGCAGTGTAGTTGGCAGGTAGGTTATTTACTCCCAGGCCTCGTACTGTGTCATCTCCATCTGTGTCCATCTTGCTGAGAAGCACAGTGGTAATCTTAGTGCTACTGTTTTGCTGCACTTGGTGACTGACAGGCAGCAGCTCTGACTGCATCATGATGTTCAGTGGCACTGATTGGCTCCTCTGGGCCAAGCTGCTGGCGCTGACCATCGATTGGCTGCTGGAGAGAATGTTCAGGACCTCAGATGTCAGGGGGCAAGTAAAGGGAGAAACCACCGACCTCGGGGTTGTGACTGTTTGTGCAGTGGTGCCACTAAGATTTCTCTGCCGAACTGCTGGGCTAACACTTCGACACCTGAATGTTACCCCTCCTGAAGTACTTCCTGTACCTTTGTTGTCCAACGGAGCTGGGACAGCAAAACTTTCTTCTTGCTTGCTACTAAGGGCAGTTTGCTGTCCTTGTTGCACTGGAGACACAGCTGTCAACCTTCCCAAATTTCCTTCTTGATGCCTTGACTGGGAGTGGAATGACTGACCTGGGATGGCAAAGGCATGTGGTTTGCGGAAGTGATCCTCAACCAGATCCTGGTAACTAGGCAGGAGACCAATGGTGGTGGTGTTGGTGATACCAGGAGAGCCTGCAGTGCTGTTATACCTGTTATTGATCCACTCCAGCTTTGCTTTATCTGGGTGGGTGGCCATAGGCCTTTGCATGGGTTTCACCGGACTGCTAGACACAACGTTGCCATCGTGATAACCAGTTACACTGGAGTTAATAGGAGTAAATGCAAAGGGGTTGCGGCATTCAACAGGGCTGGGAGGAACACTGCTGCTGCAGTTTGACAGTGGAGTGCTGATGGGAGTATGTCGTCCTAAAATGCCATCCACCGGGGTAACAGGTGCTATTCGAGAACACGGGCTTTCTCTGGTCAAGCTATGTCCCCCAGGCAGCATCTCAGAGGTTGGAGTTGGGGTGGGCGTGGGCGTCGGTGTGGGTGTCGGTGTGGGCGTATGGATGGGTGTGGCACTGCTATGAGAGGAGTGATAGAACTGTGTGCTGGTCTGATGGGGGGACAGGACAGATGCCTGACCAGCTGTGGCTTGACCCTGCAGGGATATGTCCACACAACT